>CATKHJ010334912.1:0-10637 GCA_949750685.1 Vernicia montana | reverse complement strand
TTTAAAATTTCTATTAAATAATTTCTTCATTAAAAATACATTATAACAATTCAAAATTTTAAATACCTAATTCCATAAAATTTTCTCATTACCGTAATTCTATCAATTTAAATATCATCATAAATATAAATAATTATAGTCCTTTTATTAAAATAGAATTTTAAAAATTGACGGGAAGTCGGGTTATTACAATAGCTTCCAAGCTAAAGAACCCTGTTTTACGTTACATTCATCATGTTCTTGCAAGTTCACTTTTTAGTAGGAAAGATAGCCCCGGAGTGGTCAATAGTGTTGAAATTTACTTTCTTGATTGCATGCGTAGAAAGAGGTATTTTATAGTTGGCTATTGGTTTGCTTCTAAAGTACAGAAAGTTACTACCGTAGATGGTGGAGATATTTGTATTAGGGGTCTTATTACGCAGATTGCAATTGCTATGGGGGTATTAGATATTAACACCAACAACTTGGAACCGGTGAGTGGGGAAACCACAGTTAATTTGAGAACTTTAATGAACATGCAAATGATTGAAAAAAGGGGTCGGCAATATGTTCTTAAGTGTTCAACAAGTGGAGCCAGTAGTTCTTCTAGGGGCAGAGATGGGATAGATACTCAATAGGAGGATGAGGAGGATGGTAATGAAGATGGAGAGATGCATGCGAATGTTGATGAGCCTATGCTCGATTCCACAGTTGTGCCTCCTACTTGGGATCCAACAGCTGCTTACCAACATTTAGAGAACCGAATTAATGCAATGGAGACTACAATGGTAACTCATTTTGATGGTTTGAAAGCCCGTTTCACTAAGATGGAGACCAACCTTGATGCCAGATTCAATGCCCTTTTTGCTCACATGGGTTTGGACTACGATTCTCCACCACCTCCATTTCCCGACACTTGATGGTTCTCCAATTTTTCTCATATTTCCCACATTGAGGACAATGTTTCATTTTAAGTGTGGGAGAGAACTTTTATATTTTTAGTTTATTTCTTTTAACTGCCTTTTGTCTTTATTGTTATTTTTAGGAACTTGCATAGTGTTGTTGTTATTTTAATATTTTCATGGATTATTTTATAGTTGTGTCTATTTTGCACTTTGCTCTTATGATGGATGAATGTGATAAAGGTCAAGGATGGAATGCGATCAATGCATAAGCAAATGAGGAAGTTTCCTATCACTTACTTTACTTTTATGATGCTTGATTTGATTTAATTTGCATAAAATTTGGACATAATTTGGCATATCTTGACACACTTAATTTCTTTAGATTATTAGAAATTTGTAATTAGGATTGCATGATTACTTAGACTTTTCTTGAACTTTTTGTTTAGCTTACCTTAAATAGCTAAATGTCTTAGGTTGTTAGTTTTGTAAATTCTTATTTTTAAAATTCAATTATCTTAAATAGTGAATTTGAGCTTAAATTGTAAGGTTTTGAACCTATTTATTGAATACATGTTTGTCAATCTCATTATTCTTTGTGAGAGTCCTTCATGATTGTTGTTATTCTAGAACTTGCATATTCATTCTTTTTGAAATTGCATAAATGTAGCATTAAAACCATAAAAATGAAGAAGGCATTTTAGAATTTCCCGATTTAGCTTAAATAGCCTACCTACTATTTTTCATTAGTTAGCCCCTTTGAGCCTTAACTTGTTTCTTTCTTTTGAACCATATTAACGTTGAACTTAAACCTTGAATTTCTTCGACTTACCTTGTTCCTAGGGTTTAAAAGCATGTTTGATATTTTGAGAAGGGCTATATTGATGAAATGTAAGGTATTAAATATCACTTTGTTGGGCATCCATTGAAATTGTGTCTCCTTTTGTTAAAAGAAAATGGACATGAACATTGCATTGGAAGAAAAGAAAAGAAAAATTTCTTCAAAAGTAGAAATAAAAGAAATGAAAGAAAAATAAAGATGCATGTTCAATTCAAATAGTTTAAGAGACACATTTGTTTTGGGGGTTGAAAATATGCTACTTAAGCTGGGAATTTGTTCAATAAATGTTAAATATGCTCTTAAGTCTTAGGAGTAGCTTAAAAATTCCTTCTTCTTTTTTTACATACCTATATCTTTGCCCCATTACAACCTATAAATTACCTTATGATTTGTGTTTTTAATGTGATTAGGTAGTGGAGATGGAATTTCATGCAAGCTTATGGTAATAAAAATGTCATGTTGGCTTGAGTGGTCTATTGTCCTTTTTAAACACTTGAGGGTTGTGAGGGAGTGACCATTTATTAATTCACCATTTTGATGATTATTTCTTTTAAATGAGATTTTTAATTCTTTAACCTAAGTTTATTTGGTTATTTTTGTATTGCTTTACTTTAAATTAGTTTAAAGTCTTTGCATACCATATTCTTTCCTACTTGTCTAATTTCTTTAATCTTTAGAAGTTGTGTGGGCTGATTTTGCTTGAGGACAAGCAAAGAGCTAACTGTGGGCAAATTTGTTATGAACAAATTTATAGTGTTTTTAGGATGTTATTTTTATTATTTTTATTATTTCTAATTAGTTTTTAGTTTTGTTTTATGTGTTTTAAAGTTAATTTCAAGCGTAAGGTTATTTTGGAATGAAAATCAAGGAATGGAGGCTGAACAGAAGGTTTTGAAGTTAGCATGGTCGTGCAGATGATGGCGCACGGCCGTGAAAATCAATTTGGATTCTGTGTCTCAAGGAAAAGAAGTGAAAAGTTACGTTTTAATGTTGAATGGTCGTGCACAATCTGATGGTCCAAAAATGTGAGTTTCTCCTCTTTTCAACATTTTTCAGCTGTTGGGGGTAAATAGGGTATTACCCAACTCTTGTAACCCTAAGATATAAAAATAAAAGAAAGAACAAAGAATTATAGTCTTAGTTTTTAGTTTTTCTTTGAATTGAAGGAATGATTAGTTTTAGCTTTATGTTTGAATTTTCTTTGAATTCTTGGAGATTGTAATTCAATTCAGTAGAAGATTGTTCTTGGATTGGAGAGGCTTTAACTTAGACAGTAAAGTTTCTTTCTTCTATTTTAAATTTAATTCAATTCAATTTCTTTTATTATTTTTGGTTGTTTAATCATAATGATGATGATGATTGAAACTTATTATTTGATTAAATTGATGGTTAAGGAATTAAGTATGAGCTAAATTAATCTTGTCTAGGGTAGGATGATTCCTTTTGAATGAGTTTGTTTGGACTAATTATTTAATGGATTTGATTTGCACTATCCTTTTGAATTGTTAACATATTTATAGATTGTTTGGCCAACTCTTTAATGAATCTCAGGTATTGAATGAGGTTGAGAGACAATTTCAATACTGGAACTAATTTAATCAGAGCTAGGTATTAATCAGAAATGCACTACCTAGTTTATGTTTGAATAATAATTGGTTAAGTCTAATTAGGTGAGAAACTAAGAATATGAAAGTAATTGGTTTCAAAACTGAGTTTAGATTTGATTAAATAGTCATTCAAATTGGCATAATAAACCATTTGATTAATTAGCCTATCATAGGAATTTGAGAGGATAATCCAATCCCTAGACTTCTTAAATCTCTTTATAATCTTGATATTTTATTGCTTAATTTACTTTCGTAGCTTATAATATTTATTTTCAATTACTCTCAAACCAACAATTAATTAGAGTGTTTAGAACTATTTTCTTAATTATTTTGTTTATTATAATCACACAACTCTTACACAGTTTTCCTTGAGAGATGACCTTGGGGTGCCTTACCCATTATTGTAGCAACCTCGTGCACTTGCGAGTAGTTGCCTGATTCTAAATTAATTAGGACACATTTAGGTACAACAACAAGCACGAGAAAAATTATTATGTGAGTGGATTAAACAACTTAAATTCCAAGATAGATATGTGTCAAATATGGCACGATGTGTTAACATGCAGAAGTTAAAGATGTTTAGGATGAAGAGTCATGACTGTCATGTTTTCATGCAGATATTAATTCCCATCATCTTCTATGAACTGTTGCCACAAAATGTATGGAAAGCATTAACGGAACTGAGTCTTTTTTTTTTAGGATCTAACTTCTATTGTTATAAGAAATGATGATATGGCCTGACTGGAGGCAGAGATCCCTATTATTTTGTGTAAGCCGGAGTGCATATTCTCTCCAAGCTCTTTTTATTCTTTGGAACATATGTTTGTACACCTACCATACGAAGCTCATCTAGCAGGGCCAATTCAATATAGGTAGATGTATCCTTTCAAGAGGTAATTAAATATATGAAATTTAATGTACGTTTGGTAAGTCTTTCATCGATATATTTTCTTAAATAGTTCATCTACTAACTTAGGTACTTACGAAAGCTAAATAATAATGTGCAAAATAAGGCACAGGTCGAGGGATCCATATGTAATGCTTTCTTTATGGAAGAAGAAACATCATTTTGCCACTACTACTTTGAAGATCATGTACACACTGTAGAAAATAGAAGCTTTGTGATAATATGTATTGTTATTTTATCAGAAAATATTACAGCCTATATAAGTAGATACATGTGTGTATACTGCTGCTAGAAAATAGCTAAACTATATGAAGTTACTTATAATACAAACTCCTATAATAGTTAGCATAATTAACTGTACAACTATAGGATATATACAAAAATAGATAACAGAAATTTGCTCATTATCTATTATCCTTTACACACACCCCCCCCCCCCCCCCCCTTTCAAGCCGTTGCCCATTTTGCAGCGGTAGCTGTTGTACTAGAGACTGAAATTGTTGTATGGGTAATGGCTTGGTGAAAATGTAAGCTAGTTGTGCATCAGTGGAGATAAATCGAAGATGAATGGTACCATTAACCACTTGCTCACGAACAAAATGATAGTCTAGTTCCACATGCTTAGTACGAGCATGAAAAACAGGATTTATAGACAAATATATGGCACCAATATTGTCACAATACAATGTAATGGGCCTAGGATCAATGCCAATTTCACCAAGAAGTGACTTTAACCATAACAATTCAGCTGTTGCGTTTGCAATAGATTTGTATTCACTTTCAGTAGACGACCGAGCTATTGTAGGTTGCTTTTTAGCCATCCAAAAAACCAAGGAATCGCCTAAGAAGATAGCAAATCCACTAGTTGATCGCCTATCATCTTGATCACCACCATAATCACTATCCGAATAACACCGAAGATCAAGAGTTGTGTCTCATTTAAATAATAAACCCAGATAAATCGTGCCTTTAAGATACCTGAGCAGTCGTTTCAAAGCCTGTAAATGCACATCTGTAGGACCATGCATGAATTGACATAATTTATTTACCACAAAAGCGATGTCAGGCCTTGTTATTGTCACATATTGTAGTTCTCTAACAAGTCTTCTATATTCATCATCATCATCTAAAGGAACACCACTAAGCTTTGACAATAATGGTTTGGTTGCCATTGGTGTTGCACATAACTTCGCTTCAACCATGCCTGTCCTTTCTAACAGATCAGTCACGTATTTGGCTTGTGAAAGAGCTATCACATCATCTCGAATATCTACTTCCAAACCAAGAAAGTAATGTAGCTCGCCCAAGTTATGAATTTGAAACTCATTTTTCATAGCATGAATAAATTGTTGAACTTGAGTTGGGCTAGAACCTGTAATAACAAGATCATCGACATAGACCAATACAAGAGTGATATGAGTGTTAGTTTGGCAAATAAACAATGATGAATCTGCCTTAGATGATCGAAAACCATGTTTACCAAAAATTCACTCAAGCACGCTGAGCTTGTTTAAGCCCATACAAAGACCGATGCACACATAATTCAGATATTCATTGTCTTCAAACCCTTTCGGTTGCTCCATGTAAATAGTCTCTTTAAGATGACCATGTAAAAAGGCATTCGAAACATCGAGTTGATGAATATCCCATTTCTTTGCAGCTACCAGTGCTAGAATAGAATGAATTGTGGCAGCCTTGACTACCGGACTGAATGTTTCCTTGTAATCAATGCCCGACTTTTGAGTGTATCCTTTTGCCACTAGACATGCTTTATAACGCTCTATGCTTCCATCTTTATGTCTCTTAATTCTATATATCCACCTGCTACCTACAATATTTGCATTAACCAGTCTAGGAACCAAGTGTCAGGTGGAATTAGTTAATAAGGCATCAATCTCATTACTCATAGCAGTCCTCCATTCCTTATATTTATTAGCTTGGAAATAAATGGATGGTTCATGGTTTATAAAATTTGGTGGTGTGGTGGTGATAAGAGCATATCTTTTGACTCTATTCATGGTGTTGGGTTAAAGTTTAATGGAATGGGTACGTGGTAAATCATATTTGAGTGGCACTGGTGGTTGAGTTTCAGAATTGGCTTAGTTTGGATTGAAGGATATGTCTGCAACAAGTTTTAGACCAAGGGAATTATTTGGTGTTAAATGGGAACTACTTGATGGTCTGATTGGTGAACTTGCATAACGATATTTGTTAGGTGATGCTGGATTGATTTGTTAGAGTGGTGTGGGTGTGGGGCTGTTCGAAAAAGATGAAAACGGAACAAAATTTGGGTTGCTTGGATGAGGAGCTGGTGTGATCAGTAGTGTTAATCCAAAATTAGGAGAGGTAAAAGATGATAAAAGAGTAGAATGAGATGAAGAAAAACCTGTTTGCAATTGAAGTGCTGAAGATGGATATGAAACCATCAACCAAGGAGAAGCAGTTGAATTCTGATAAGTGTTGGCTGGCATAGGCGTGACCCCCAGCACAAATGGAAAAATATTTTCTACAAATGACACATGTCGTGCAACATAAACTTTGTCATTATCAAAATCAAGACATAGATGTCCCGAATGATTTGGAGAGGAACCTAAATAGACACATTGCTTACTACGAAAAGAAAATTTATGTTTATTATATGGCCTAAGAAAAGGAAAAATAACACAACCAAAAATCTTTAAATCATCATACTTGCTTTTTTAAAGAGTTTAAAATAAGGATTGGAATTCTTTAAAACTTGAGTAGGCATATTATTAATCAGGCTAACACTAGTTTGAAAAGCATAATGCCAATATTTTAATGGTACTTTAGCATGAGCTAGTAGTGTTAAGCCAATATCAACAACATGTCTGATTTTACGTTCAGAGACTCCTTTTTGTTCATGCGTATAAGGGCATGCCAAACGATGAACAATACCAATATTCTTAAAGTAAGCATTTAGTTTATGATATTCTCCTCCCCAATCCGAATGAAAAGCTAATATAGATGAATTAAATTGTCACTTAATCATCGCTTCAAATTGAAGAAAAATGTTAAATACATCACTTTTATTTTTGAGAAAATAAATCCAGGTATACCTAGTAAAATCATCAATAAATAGAACAAAATATCGAAAACCCAAATTAGAAAGAATAGGGGGACGAACCCCAAACATCTGAATGAACAATTTCAAAAGGCTGTGAACTATGGTGCTCAACTAGAGCTAATGGAATCCTAGATAACTTTCCTAGCTTACAAGCAGAACAAATAGAATAAGACCTAGGAGAAGAACAATGCAAATTATTTTCTACTAAAATTTTTGAAACAATCTTTGGTTGCGGGTGACCCAACCGAGCATGCCAATACTGAAAAGAATTACTTTCAACGACAAGTGCCTGCTTCTCATTGGTTGGAAATTGGTATAATCCATCTTTAGTGCTCCGTCCTTGCAACAGGATTGCCTAGCTCTGCTGATCCTTAATAAAAAAAAAATGGTAAGGCCAAAATTCCATAAAACAGTTATTATCAGCAGTGAAACGGTGAACAGATAATAATGGTTTAATCAGTCTAAGGACATGAAGAACACCATTAAGGATTAAATTTTGTTTCAGGTCATTTGTAGGAATAAATGACTTACCTATGTTTGCAACCTTGACCGCTTCCAACTTTTACTTGATCTATACCAGTATATTTGTGCGGATTGTAGAGTGAATCAAGATTAGGAGTCATATGATTATTGGCACTAGTGTCCGGGTGCCAACCTACGCTATTCATAACATGTGGGGCAGCAAATGATTGAGAACCTGTGCTATTCATAACATGTGGGGTAGCAAATGGTTGAGAACCTGCACTAGTCATAACATGTGGGCAACAAAGGGTTGAGAAGCATAATGATCATAAGTGATAGGTGGAGATCCATGCCATGCATAATTAGCTTGAGGAGCAAAATTTTGATTTGATCTAGGGGCATAGCGACGTCAACATTTGTCAACTGTATGATTTCGATAACCACATATTTGACATGGTCTTTTGGATTTATGAGTTTGCTGTCTATATTCCATTGGTGAATAGCTTGGCCGCTGAGAAGAGGGTTGTGCAGGTGATGGAATAACTTGCACAACATGTGCAGTTGGATATGTAGTCATACTGTTCAACAAAATTTCATGAGCAACCAATTGACTATGTAATTCCTGAAAACTTACCAGTTCCTGTCGCATATTAAGGGCTGTAATGACAGCATGAAAGTCACTCCCAATATTGCGAAAGATAATCGTATTGAATTCTGCCGTAGACATTGCACGGCCTGCCGTGGCAAGTTCATCAACTAAGGCCTTGACCTTTTGTAAATAATTTGAAACAGAAAGGTCATTCTTCTTCAGTTCTTGGAGTTCAATGTACAATTGCAATTATCAATTCTGGGATACAGAACCAAAGGCACTTGCTAGTGCCTGCCAGACTTGAAACGATGAGGTAAGTCCTGTTATATATGGGAAAATTTCTTCTGATAGAGAGGAAAGGAGCCATGACAACAAAAGTTGATCTCTTTGGAACCAATTGGTGTATGCGGGATTGGGAGTGGGTAGTGGTGGATCTATTATGGTCATAACAATCTGTGGAGTGGCGATTTGTGTGCCATCAATGAAGCCAATAAGATTTTGATAATTAAGAATAGGTAGGAATTGAGTTTTCCATGCTAGATAATTTCGTCTGTTTAATTTTATAGCAAAGGTTTGGTGAGTTATGCTGGGAATAGTGATAGGATTGGCTATAGGAACGAGAGCATTGGCCATGGTGATTGAAGGAGATGATTCCAAAAAAAATTTAGAATGGCTCTGATACCATGTAGAAAATAGAAGCTTTGTGATAATATGTATTGTTATTTCATCAGAAAATATTACAGCCTATATAAGCAGATACATTGTGTATACTACTGCTAGAAAATAGCTAAACTATATGAAGTTACTTATAATACAAACTCCTATAATAGTTAGCATAATTAACTGTACAACTGTAGGATATATACAAAAATAGATAACAGAAAATTGCTCATTATCTATTATCCTTTACACACACAAGGCATAGGAGAGTTCCTTGGAACGATGATGGTGGGGGAGGCAGTGCCTATAAAGATGAACAAACACTCTCTATTTTTAAATATCTCGATTGTGCATTCGATTGCTCAAAATCAAGGCTTCTAACTGTGGAAGAGTATGAGGCAGCTCATGCATATATTTTACTTAAATGTGAAGAAGTGGAGCCATATGTTAGGAAATACACTGAATATTTATGCTATAGGCATAATGACATAACGCAGTCAAAAGTAGATGCATTGCTTGAAAAGGAATTCCTATCTTGGTTCAATGCATATGTAAGTATCATCAACGCTGATTCGTCTAGTTAAATTATTTGCAAGATTTTAAGAAAAATGTGCATGTTATTTTTAGGCACATGATGAGGCTAACAATGTGTCTAAATATTACCTAAGAGAACTCACGAATAAACCATTGAGAATTGTCACAACATACTCGGGTTATTTTGTGAATGGGTATAAAATCCACTCCGAAGTGTATGGTTCAAGACGAGGAACAATGAACAGGGGCGTTTGCATAAAAGGGTTTGACTATAGTGAATGTCACGAGAGCGACTACTATGGTCATCTTCAGGAAGTTGTAGAGGTGAAGTATCCTAGTTAGCCCTTGAAACGAACTAGGTTGTTCAAGTGCGAATGGTTTGATCCCATACATAACGTCGGGACAAACATTCATTCAGAATATAATATTGTCAAAGTTAACCAATTGAAGGAGATACAACAAGTACAAACCCTTTATTCTAGCTTCTTACGCGACTCAGGTATATTATTGCAAATATCCAAGCTTGAGACGCGACATGATCGACTGGTCGGTTGTGAGCAAAGTAAAATGTTGCATTCAAAAATGAGCGGGATATGCGCCAACGATATCCCCAATTGTTTCAATGATTATGGTGCGTTCTCTAAATTCGATGATGAATTTTTCTTTAACGAGGGTAGAATGTAATACCCTAGGTTCTTAAACGAATTGATTTATATGAAAACGATTAAATTGAATGCTTTATAATTGGAGAGTGTGATTGCATGAGAAATGGATTGATGAATTTATGATTAAATTCTATAAGTTTATGAATGTGTATATGTGATTGATATGTATTAATTGATCAAAAGATGATTAGCCATTGCCATGAAGTATGAATAATGGGAAGTTTACGGACTAAAGTGGATGTTTGCATTTGTAGTGTTTTCAAGATTCATTGAACCTAGTCAAAAAGTATCATCTTATTTTCATTAAATTTGTATTAAAATATTGTAAATGGAAAAATAGACAACCACTCATTTTTTATGATTTAATCTTGGCCACTCAATTGATTTGAAGACAATAAAATAAAAT
>CATKHJ010334904.1:0-23811 GCA_949750685.1 Vernicia montana | reverse complement strand
TTTTTTACTTTGATTTGTTCTGGGCTGGCTCAGACTCGAGATTTGGTCAATATAAACGTTATGTTGAATTATTTACTTCATTTATTAATTAATTAATAATAGTAAAAACATGTCTTCAATAACTACCCTCAAATTTTTTTTATTAGTTACATGTTTTACACACGAATTTTTATTTAAAATAATTTATTGTGAAATTTATATTTTATTCCTATCAAAGATCCAATTAATCTGGCATTGAGAGATTGGTCACTCCTGTTAACGAGGTTCTAGTCTAGACTCGCTTCAAGATGATAGCGGGTGTAGAAACTTGTCCATTTAATGTTTTCTTTTGGGTTCGTTACCTTCCTTCAATATATATGATGAAAAAAAGGCATAGAACTTTCATTTTCTTTTTTAGCTAATTCAATCTTGAATCCACAAGAAATTAATTTGTTCTTGAGAGAAAAGGAGAAAAATTACTTGATACTTGGCTAATAGTGAGTTACATGCGATATATACGTGCTACTGGTCAAGTCTTGATTAAGCAGTAATAGATTCCACAGATTCCGCCAGACAAGAAGCTGTAAAACATACTCCCAAATCCCAAGTTCCACAGCAAATCTCCCATGCTAGGCTTATCGACCATATAATTAAAACAATTTTTACAAATATAATGAATGAATATGAGAAGTGAACAAAAACCGTACAGATTTAAATTAAAAGCAAGTAGTTCATTTTTTGCACGCTCATATTTATATTATGATTTATGATGGTATATACACAAAGCATTCATGCTAAAAAAAAAAAAAACAGCATAGGCAGAGCATTTATTTCATTCTGTCTTGAGATCTGGGGTTTGGATAGTTTCAGGGTAGAGGATATTCTTAGCTCCGGTAATATCAAGAATTTTCTTGCTAGGAGCTTCTAAAGCTGGTTCATCTGGCCTAGCAAGAAACAGAATTCGAAAAAACCATTCAATCACATCAGGGCAAAACACCTTCCATAGCCAGCTCACCCTGTACCATGCTGGCTCTGTCAGATACTTATCTCCTCTACAAGCGCTGTTCACTATAGCCTTGGCACATTCACTTGCTGTCTCAACAGGGACAGTACTCACGTAAACCTAATCAATCAACAAATTATATTAAGCTATGTAATAATTTAATTTAATGACCATAAGTTGATATAAAAGAATGCAAAAAATGTGACATAAGAAAAGGAAGAGAGCTTACATCCCTCAAGTCTTGATCCAACTCCATGTTGCCTTCAGCTGACAGAAACTTGCCCCGAGTCAATTGAGACTCGATATACCCAGGTGTCACTATTAGCACATGAACGTCTGACCCGAATTCAACCCTCAATGTCTCAAAAAATATTACTAAAGCCGCTTTGCTTGCCTGAATTTGTTTGATTAAATTTCAATGGACTAGTGTCAGCAAAATGAGGGGACATTAAACCCAGAAATTAATATAATTAATTAACATTATATTACATTGTAGAAGCTCATTCTTGGCTGTGGCAACCATGAAACAGAGGAAGAAAGGACTACAATCTTGCCTCTGCTTTCCCTTAGGTATGGGATAGCAAAACGGGTCGTATAAGCTGAACCCCAGAAGTTGGTATTCTGCAGGAAGACATGGCTAATGATCTCTCAACAAAATTTTAAAAGCAAGATTAAAGTATTTATACAAAATTAATTACCATTATAGTCCTAAAATTGGTGATATCTGTTGCTTCTTCGAACAAGCACATTGAAGTGATTCCAGCATTATTAACAAGATGATCCACTGCATCACAATTTAGTTAAATTTTAAGTGAGTATAAAACAAATAATTAATTAATCAAGGATAAGTCCCCTGAAAAATTGATCTTTTACTTACACCTCCCAAAATGACTAATAGTTTCATCAACGATTCGGCTACAGTCATCGACTTTCTGAACATCACCAAGAATCATGATAACATCAGGAGAGCCAAACTCCTCTGCTCTATAAACAACTTCTCTGAGTGCCTTCTCTCTGCGGGCTACAAGGGCTAAGCGAGCTCCTCTTCTAGCATACTCATAAGCTAAATGCTACAGAAAAAAATAAAAAAATGAAATTTCCATTTTTTAATTTCTTTTGGCCCCTCAATAGGTTATAAAAGAGTAAGATTTAACCAATGAGCCTTGATTCATTGGTACTAAAGGGAGTGTGGTGTCCATGTTTGAAAGGTATGGGGTTTGAGTTTTAGTCAGGGCTAAATTAAAAAAAAAACAAAAAAAAAGGTAAGATTTAGCATTACCTCTCCAATGCCTGAAGATGCACCAGTTATAAGGACGACCTTGCCGGAAACATCCTCGAGGAAAATGTAGCGGAAAACGAAGAGGAAGGACTTGAGAAGAAGATAAGGAGGCAAGAAAAAGCAGAGGGAAAAGAAGCTAAACGGAGGAACTACTAAGTTGAGAAACTTGTGAATCAGATCCATGACCAAAGATTCTGATTAGAATTGAATTTTGAAGCAAGAGGTCAAAAATTAAGTGTAATTGTGGGCTTATTGTGGATTAACCGATCGATGGAAAGTGGTAGAAGGAGTTGAATTCAGAAGTGAGACGCTCAGAAGCAGGTGGCGTGGCACCATTGCATGCTTTAGACATGACACGTAGTGCAGGCAATTATCCATGAGGTTCAACATTTATCCTCGCTTTGCCGCTTCCCAAAGTTCGGATTGGCATTCTGGAATGCAGAGTAAAGGATCTATTTTTAAGACGATGAATTATCTATTTAATTTATGTTAATTTAAAATTTTAGTGATAATTATACCCATTTAATTACAATTGCTTAAGACATTTTCAACCTTTTATGGTTGTTTTTTTTCTTAATCAATAATTTGCACTATTGTTTATCATTGATTAATATTACAGTTTCAAAGTTTGATTTTTTTTCTTTTCTATTAAAGCTTGGTTTTGAAGCATTCAAACTAATATATCCATGGTGTTCGTTCTATTACTCCAATGAGTAATAAAAAATAATAAAAAAAAAAAAACTTCTTTTTAAGTTAAAAAGTAGCATTAAAATGGTCGAATTTATTTCCCTTGAACTAGGGTTGTTTAAGAAGTCGAGCGAACCAACCCGATCCAAGTATTGAGTTTCAATTTAAATAAGTCGAGTCGAGTCAGATTCTTAATATCTCAAGGAAAATATTCATTCGGGTTGATCAAATCAGATCAGATCGAATTCATGCAAAATAACACTCATTAATACTTGTTACAAATGTTATAACGTTCGTTACTGTTATCGATAATTTTAAAATTTTATATAGAGACCAAAATAACATTCATTACCTTTTGTGTAACGATTATTACAAATGTTATAAGAACATTACTTATTGTATTTCTCTAATTCAATCCAATCCAACCAAATTTTTCTTGAGTCGGATCGAATCAATTTTCATTCAAATAGCCATATTTTACTTTTAAAAAAATCAGGTAGGATCGGATTAGAAAAAAAAACGACTCGATCCGACCCATGAACCACCTATTTGGATTCTTTTCATAATTAAAACAACTTTAGCTTATACAAAAATACTAAGAGGACACTATATTCTATATATTGATGGGCATTTATACTAAGATAAATACATAAATACCATACAATAATTTTCTCTTCTAGCTAGAATTCTATCTCCATCCCAAGGTTATTTAAAGGTTTATCTATTACTTCAATGCTCTATTAAATGGATACAAGAAAGAGTTGCAGAGTGTTAAAATCTACAACCCAACATCCAATTCTGCTTGTTATTCTTCCACATACAATATGGTATTTGTCTTTGGCTCATCAGCTCTTTTTTTATGTACCTTAACCAAGTAGTAGTCTAGCTTCTAGCCTCCTTTGTTTGTTAACCCTTGCAATAAAATCATCAGCTCTTTTTTTCAAGTCCTCGGTAGGCAAACTAAGCTCATCTTCACCATCCAAATCCTCTTTTTCATTCTCCACTTCTAATTTTCTCTCATGCCAAACTTTCACTTCCATCTTTCCTCCACCATAAGTCTTGCTAGCATTTTCTTTCAATAATATTTCATTTTCCCTCTCTTTCTTCTCTTGAAGGCTGGAAGAAGTTTGGAGGCCTCTTTTTCGGTTAATATACTCATTATAATACACATCACTAGCTGCTAGAAGAGAGTTTGAAGCAAAAAATTTAGATTCTCCAATAAGAAGTATGATAATAAGGTTGCCAAATATGAAAATAAACTTAGCACTGAGGAGAATAGAACTGATTTTTGAAATAGAGACGGAGAGAAAGAGCTTGACGAAAGAAAATAGATAGGGGAACCAGAAAGGGCTAGAACATAAAAGACTACAAGTTACAACTGTCATAGAATACAGGAAAAAATTGTCAAGGAGTTGATGTTTCTTGGACCTCTTAATTGCATGAAACTTTTGGAGTTGGATAAGATCCATTTCAATGTTATATTTGAAAGATTGAGTGTTAGATGGAGTTTGAGAGTGAGTTTTGAATTTTATTCTATCTTTTGGAAAATGGATTAAAGGTAGTTCTGGGGAAAAAGTTCAGTGGCAAAATTCAAAAAAAAATATTTGAGAGAATTGCCATCAGACTGGACAAATTGCATTGTGAACACTGAATTATATGGTGGGGGATAGAGGTTAATTTGGTAATATTAATCACATGCCGTTTTACTTTTGTTTTTGTGTGGGAAGATGACTTTATTAAAAGCTATGGGAGATATTAGTGTTTATTGGTTACTTTTTCTTTTGCTGCCTGCTTTCCACTTAGGTTTGTTATTTCAAGTTGTTTTTTTTTTTTGCCAAATTATTTCAAGTTGTTTGAAATAACCAGTCCTACAATAATCATCAAGGTAACTAGGGTAGACATTCTCTTTCCTTATTATTCTACTTACAAGGCAGAGTGAAAATATCTCATCTATAGTATTTTATTTCTTAATTACAAACTGACAAGCTTTAGCTTAGATTGTACTTGTACTGAAGGCTATTGAAGTTGTGATATTCATGAATATTAAATGGAGTATACTTGCTTAAAGTACCTAACGCTACTTTGGCCAAAAAAAAAAAAATGTACCTAACGCTAAGATCATGTTTGGTTTGTTCTGAACTTAGAAATGGAATGCAATTTTTATAATGGAATTTTTTTTTTTTTTATTTGGTTCACAAGGAAGCCTATTATTTTTTATTATCTTATGTTGAAATTATATCAATTTTGTAGTATAATTCAAATATAGCTAACAAATTTTATTTATTTATTTATTTGAAAATTAAACTTAAAATAAGATTTTTCTTTTAGATTTAGACATTTATTTGCATTCTCATTTACAAGGTGAACCAAACATATTTTCATAGTGGTTTAGTTGCTTAAAATCAAGGAAGCACAATGTATCATATGACTGACATGGTAAATGGGCAATTAAGATATATCAGATGTGGCCCATGTTGGGTTCTCAGATTTTCTCCATTAGATTAGAGCATCATTTCCTATACTATATGGTAAAGGCACAGAAACCCTTGGTGGTCTAGAGCACAGTAGATATATTTTTCATTTCAGCACATTAAAGGAGAGCTCCACTTAAAAAAAAAAGGCACTAGTGTTTTCTTTTCCTCTATGAGGTGCTCATTGGAAGAGAAGTGGCCAGTGGGGGTTTTCTTAAGGCAGTTGTTTACCTTTTCTTTCATAATTGTGCACATTGTTGAGTGGACAGAAAAGGAAGCATAAGACAAGGGAAGTGGGGCATTTTTAAAGTCATTGGCACAATAGGGGCATGTTTGCATATTAAATATAGCATGAGGAGAAAAATATCAATCTTAGTGATAAAATAATGCTTTGGTTTAGCTTGAATTCTTTTTTCTTCTTGGAAAGAGTATTGGTCTCAAATTTATGATTTCTAGTTTAAATTAGTTTTTGCTATAATCTTACAATCTAGAATGAAACAATAACTAGGTTTATGGTGTTCCTTTCTATGAAAAAGTAAATAGGAAATGAACAGATGAAATCTTTCTTTAATGTTGCTCATTCATTTCAATTATGGAGAAGTTTTAACCTTTAATAATACAATATTAGCTGATTTTTTTTATCAGCCTCATTAAGCATCATAGACACACTTCTCGAGTTTGTTGTCCATTGAATGGCCTGTACAACAACAACTGTTAGATCCTTTCTTATCAAACTGCACCAATATATGGATTCACACGAGACTAGACATACAAAAAAGTGTATATATTTATATAAATTCACCCAAATATAAAATGTAATTAATAATTATATATATGTTTGTGTATTTTGAAAGTAGATAAAGCTATCAAATTGTAGGTTGTCTTCAAGCCCAAAAATGAACCAAATGCTTCAATCGAAAATTAAAATTAAAATTTCCTTGTTCCTGATGTTAATTGTTTTTTTCTTGTCTTGGGAATAATATTGAAGTATTAGGGATCACTATCAAGTATCAACCTATCTACTTATGGTCATGACTCATGTCTGTTAATGTCTCTAATTTCTTATGCTTTTGCAAAAAAAAAGTGTATAGTCTAAAAATTTGTGTCATTCAATTCAAAAAAAAAATTGTCATTCGAATAAACTTTACAGAGGAACTATTTTGGCAATCACTTTCGGTTAGAAAATTAGCATTACTGTTTGGTAATTGCCATTTGAATGTCAAAAGTAAGTATTTAATCATCCCCTTAAATTAGTTCTCTCTCAAGGATTGAAAAGATTGAAAAGAAAGAAGAACTTTTGCTAAAGGGTAGATTTTGTGAATCCAACCGAAGTATCCAGCTGATTTGAATTTGTATTTTCGTTCAGTGAAAGAAAGAAGAATGGAACTTTGGCGGGAAAAAAATAAATAAATAAATAAATAAGAAGAATGGAACATAGTCATGGGGATCACTTTTTTTTTTTTTTTTTAACAGTTTTCCTATTTGCTATAAAGATTAGAACATTACATTCTCATTTGTACCAAAGGAAGCTTCTTCACAAACTAGTATTATTATATAGTGGTCTGAGAGTAGCTTTTCATTATTAATAAATTGATATAATTACTATGCATAGTTACATTCCAAAGTTGAATTTAGTTTCAGAAACTTCATGGCAATTACCCTAAAAGTCGCATTAATTTTTTTAATTAAGCTAGTGGTCTAACAATTGTTAAAATCTTAATGCTTCAACAAAGAAGGTATATTATAAAGTACTTTAAGCACATGGTGTTTATGTCTCAGAAAATGTAAAGAGGAGAACAACTGGAGATAGGAACTTTCTTGGGCTCTGAAAAAACCATAAATTCTTCTTTCTAAAGTGGATAAGAAATGGTGTATGGATAGGCAAAGTTTTATATTCCTCGTGTACATGATCGTATACGTGCATGTACGCTGGAGTACAAGCATTGTTTATTTGTTTATATAAATTTTATAATTATTTAAAGGAAATTTACAGGTTGAAAGCATTATTCTGATGATATAAAGTTAAAGATGCTCATCTTATACACGATTTTTAGCATATAGATGAATCAAGAAAGCCTTTTTGCACACAAATAGCCAACAAAATTGTATACGAAATGCAAATTCTCTTATTAGCTTGCAGATGATGTTTTTGTTTATTTAGATATAATTAGATGTAGTAGTTATCAATTTTGTAGTTAGAAAAGGATTTTCTTTATGAACATGTGTCTTTAATTATTTTTATATAATGGCTAATAAAGAGGCATATTCTTTAGGCCATAGAATGATTTTTTTTTTCTTTTTTTCTCCCTATGTTGGGAGGTTTAATGGGTGTGAGTTACACGATCGGATAGTCATCCATTTGCCTACTGTAATCTCACATAACTCTGATTTCTTGAATATTCGGTGAATTTGAAATTCCCCATTTCTCCACAGAAGAAAAAGATCAAGTTGGGAGCCTAGCAAGGTTTTATTCTCCAGGGAAATATGAAATCCGAAATCCATAACTCCTATATTAATAAATTTAAGTATTAGTGTCCCATTTCTCTTTTTATTCAGTGCATGATAACCATCAAAATGATGGAATTCACATTTATGATTCCGCATACATGTATTAGTTGTAGAATTTAAAAATTCTCTCGAAGCAATGTTGGTTAATCATTAATTTCATCAACGTTCTGCTTCAAAACAGGTTTGGGTTACCAAAAGATGGGCCCAATTCTATATACTCCCAAAGGCCGAAACCCAAACTAGTTTGTCTGTGTATAGTCTAGGGAAAATTTCAAAAATAACCCAAAAAAAAAAAAAGGCATAAAATTTCATTTTTAGATTGTCCATGAGAAAATTTCACAAAAAACCAATAAACTTCAAAAAAATAATATTTCTATGTTATGCTTCCGGAATGATGCTATGGTGCCGCATATGCACACAAGTACTGGATCATCTCCCTTCATAGCTAAACGTGTCGTATTGCCGTGTTATATAAATGTGGCTCGCTCTTGTAATGACGTGTACACAGTCAATGCCGTAATGACTTTCTAAAAGGGTTCCTTTAATAATAATAATTATTATTATTATTATTCACTATTTTTTTAATTTTTTAGTTCTCTTTTTAATTTTTTAATTAATTTTTATTTTCTTGGGTTTTCTTTTTTACTCTATTGAGATACACAATTTACATTACTAGTACATTTTCTTAATCTATCTGTCTCCTTTTCTATTACGCCTCCATCCACCTTTTTTTTTCCTGATAATTTTATTATTATAAAAAAAATGGCTTGAAATCCAAAACTTAAATGATAATTATTTTCTTGATTCTTATAACTAAATCCATTTTTTTACTTGTCAATTTAAATTTATAAATCTTATTCATCATAAAATTAATTTTACTAGACGTTTATTTGAGAATATTTTATTAGTTATTTATAAAAATATTAGATTATGTATTTAATTATTATAAAAATTTAATTAATGGTACATTTTATACGTTTGGTATTTTTTTTTTAAATGGTTATGTTTGATATATTTTTTCAGTTTGTTTACCAAAAAAAAAAAAAGAAGAAGAAGAAGATCCAAAAAATAGTATATGTTTTGTATATATATGGTATACGTTACGTATATGTTTGGTATATGTTTTTGAGCAAATGATATATGTTTAGTTACATTTTTTCATTTTGTTCACAAAAAGAACAAATCAAGAAAATGGTATATATTTGATATCTATTTTATATATGTGTGGTATACGTTACGTATATGTTTGATATATGTTTTTTTAACAAATAGTATATGTTTGGTATATTTTTTTAATTTATTCACAAAAAGAATAGACCCAAAAAACGGTATATGTTATATATATATATATATGGTATACGTTACATATATGTTTGGTATATGCTTTTAAGCAAATGATATATATTTGGTATATTTTTTTTAGTTTGTCCACAAAAAAGAACAAATCCAGAAAATGGTATATGTTTTGTATATATATAATATACGTTACGTATATATTTGGTATATGCTTTTGAGCAAATGGTATATATTTAGTATATTTTTTTAGTTTGTTCACGAAAAGCACATATCCAGAAATATACACACACACACACACACACACACACACACACACACACTAGTTATGTATATATTTAATATATGTTTTTGAGCAAATAGTATATATTTGGTATTTTTTTTAGTTTGTTCACAAAAATCATAGATACAGAGAATGATATATGTTTTTGAGCAAATGGTATATATTTAATATATTTTTTTTGTTTGTTCACAAAAAGCATAGATCTATAAAATGGTATATATATATATATATATACACACACACACACGTTACATATATATTTAGTATATGATTTTTAACAAATAATATATATTTGTTATATTTTTTTAGTTTGTTCACAAAATGCACAAATTCAGAAAATGATATATGTTTGGTATATATATATATATATATATGTATATATATATATATATATATATATATATATATATATATATATAGTATACATTACGTATATGTTTTTGAGCAAATGATATATGTTTGATATATTTTTTCAATTTGTTTACAAAAAGAATAGACACAGAAAATATTATATGTTTGGTATCTCTTTTATATATATATGTGATATACATTCAAAAAAAAAAAAAAACAGACTCAGAAAATAATATATATATATATATATATATATATATATATTAGGTATATATTTAATATAAAATCAATTAAACCACAATCTTGTTATAAAAACTTTGGTTAACAAAAGGTTAAAAATGATAATCATAGTAAAAAGTGGTTAACTAGAGTTAAGAGCCTTGCCTAGTAGAAGTCACATAAATATATCATGATTTGAGGACACACGTTATGATTGAATCTATACCCACCTGTCACTCTCTGATCTCTCTCTATCTTTATATATGGACTAGTCCCATCTTTTAATGTAATGCTAAAAACAAGGTTGTGTCACCTCTGGTTGCAACTCAAGCCATTTTCTAGCCACTTTGCTTCTTTTTTTTTTTTTTTTTTTTTTATCACAGTCCTATTCTTTGTTCCAGTATATTCACACTCTTCTTATCAGACTTCAGGTTTTTGGCTACCCAAATTCCCTCTCCACAATAATCTGATTTTTCCCTTCTCTGTGATCTTATTATCGGTGCTATTTGTCTCGTCATTCCTATTTTTCCTCCTCTCTCTGCCACCTAATACCCCAAATTTAAGCAAACCCTTGATCCTTTTCTGCTTCAAATCAGACCCATTTCAATTCTCATATTTTGGGTAATGAACACCTGAGTTACCCACTGATGGCTGCTTATTGTTGTTGTATCTAGCTTGTTCTTTCTCCACTGGCATAGAATAAATGGTTATAGAGGAAGGAGGCAAGGGTTGCTTATGGGTATTGTAAAGAACGGTGGGTACAGTTGGGTATGCCCAAACTCCATTGTTAAAAAGAAATAAAGGAACGAAATAGCATATAAGAGATAAAGGAACGACCTAAAAATGTATAAAAAACAAAAGCATCGTAAGAATGATATTTTAACCAAAAAATACCATATACAATGTAATTTCCTCTATAGTCTTTAGACATTGGGCCGATTTGGAGTAATATGTTTCCGCTTTCCACAAAACGACATGTCATTTACCACGGGACAGCTTTGATCCCTCGTAAACAGCAAACGACAAAGATAAATTATGTTTCATTCATGAAAAAATGACCAAGTTTTTGTCGTTTTTGTTTATCTAAACTGGAAATTTAGTATTAAAAGACAACAAGAGAGTTGAGAAATTTTATAAAAAAAAAATCATTGAACAACTGGTGAGTGCCAATTGTTGAAAACGTCTTCGCAGAATGAAAGAAAGGCTTGTCGTTTATTGTGAAGCAAAATGACGTATTGTATTCTACGATGTGAACCCAAAGAAGAATTAAAACGAAAATGATACCAAGTCTAGAAGACATACAATTAATTTGGCCAAAAAAAAAAAAAAAAAAAAAGAAAAGAAAAGAAAAGACATACAATTAAAACATAAGATAGCCCTGGGACTGTGAGGCCCAAATATCAGCATGCGGTGAACCAATAACAATTGGGCTTCTCAGCCATTTGCCATGAGGGAAAATTCGTAATGCAGTGAGTGGGAAAAGGAAATATCATATCTTATGAAGTATGAGAAAATTATTATCAATACTAATTTTATATTATTTCATATATCAAATTAATGAATGATAATTTATTTTAATTAATATAATTTATTTATTTATTTTTTATTAAATAAAATAGTATCAATATTTTTTTTTTTATTTCATGTTATTAAATTGATGTATATATAAATATAGATAAAAGTGAAATATAAAGGATGTATGAGAATATAAAATGAAATAAAATTAGGTAAAATATTAATATCGTAATCATCAATATCACCGCCTTGGGGCCCACAAAGTGAGACAAGTGTAAGCATATGATGAAAGATTTCAACAATTCCATGAGATTGGGTGATGGAAAGTCACTTTAACTGCTAAAACTTGTACATTGAGTGATAGAAAAAATTTACAACCAACAAGCACGAAACAAAGGCTAAAAAAGAAACCACAACTTAATTAATAATTACATCCACAGAAAGACAAGCCAGAAAAATATGTCTTTAAATTACTTGCTCTTCTTCCTCTTCTTCGAATCTTCATCTTTATTCATTAATTAATAAGCCTCATGCTCTCCCTGTAAATGCTAAATATTTATAATTAACCAATTTAATGCATTATTAATTGTCTTAAAATAGTGTCCATACATATATTAGTATTATTCTTTTAATAAAGTTGAAGCTTTTGATGACTTACTTTCTTTGGAGTTATAAATTGGACAAACTTGTTCTTTCCTTTGCCGCTGCTACCATTAGGAGAGCTGTGATGAGAATGATGATGGTGATCTCTTGCCCCATCTGTATATTTCCTTATATTTTGCCTCACATATCTTTCATAAATGAAAGCAGCTCCTCTGAACTGTGGTAGAACTAGCCATGCCACTAACACCAACTTCACACTGTACCATATAGGAATCCTACAAAATTTCAACCCCACCAATCAAATTTAATTAATTGCATGCAAAATTTAATTTTCCCATATATTGTCTCAATTAATTAATTCATTAATTACCATTCTAAGATGGATTGAAGGATAATCTCTGTCAAAGTTAAAAATGAATAAATAATCCAATAAGCAAGCCACTGTTCATCATCCAATTTGGAGGGACTCTCTATGGCCATTACTGATGCATATCTATTTAATAATAATTTTATAACAACAGAAGAAAACAAAATTAACAAATTAAAACTGGGGTTTGATCATTAATTTTTGTACAATAAAAACATATTAAATTAAAGATTAATTCTTACAAGGGGTATAGCAACATCAAGACCGGCCTGCACATATTTAAACCAAAAGAAATTAGATTAAAGAGGAAAAAAAATCAATAATTAATATGAGGTGCCAAGAATTAATTATTTACCCAGAGAGTGCATGAACGTAAGTGAACAAAGTCCATGAACGACTCATATTTGGTATTTGGTATTTTCTTGCTTCTCTGTAACTGATTAAAACAGACAAAACCAGTCAACAACTGAAAATAAGAAAAGGGTTATTTGAGTTGTGAGAAATTAAAGACTAGTGGACAGAAATTGGAAGGACGTTTGATTGTGAAGGGGATACTTATATTGAAAGGGAAAGGACACGTGGCAAGAGTGGAGCCAGTATCGGATTCTGCCTTAAACGTGTCGAAGTAGATTTGTCACCGTCCAGATGGGTTATTGATGGAAGGAGGGAGGTGTGTGCACGCTTATGCTGTTCCTGTAGTCTATAAATATAAATTACCACCTTTAATCACCGTTTTATTATTGATTATTAATTAATTAATTAATGACTTTGTTCTTTTCCCCAAGCACAAGCCACGTGTTCATGTTTTTTGATGAAGAAGGTCGATGACACGTGCCATCAGAAATGAGGTCCAAATAATATTATTAGGACAGGCTTTCCTTGTCTAATAATTTCTGGGCGGATTGATCTAGAAAAAGTATTAAGATGTATGGGCCAACTATTGTTTATAACCCAAAACATCACCAACTTCAGGCCCAAATATAGATCATCAGATCTGCCTTTTCCTATTGGCTATTGGTGGTCTTACTCTTCTTATAATGTTCTTTCTACATAATAGGTAATCAACAGATCAACTAATACTTGAAAATTTTTTTTTTTATCAAAGTGCAAGATTGTATATGAGCTACGTGTTTCACTTCTCCTTTGTAAAACTTAAAATTTTGTTTGAATATAACTCTAGAAAAATTGACAAAAGTATAAATAATAAAGAAATTAAAAATGTAGTTACATAAAGTGAATAAGTAAAGGCTTCATAGAAATAATAGTTTGTATGCAAGTAGGCCTTAACCTCTGAGCTTCTCAGGCTGTGCGTTTTTAGGGTATATAAACTTCGGCCTAGAAATCTCGAGCCCTAATTTTTAAGGGCTGGTGAATTGGTTAGATTCTGATTATATTTTCCCAAACACGGATAAGCTAAAATTCTGACAAAAAGCATGCCCTTATGTCAATCGCTTAGCTAGTAGTATGCCTGATCGCTGGGCTGCCCGAGTTGTGACGAAGTTTTTATTTTCAATCCACATTCGGCCCAAACATATTATCAAATAAATCCAATTTAAAATAAAATATTAATTTTTCATTAATTATTAATCAACGATATTCGATATGCTTGGGCTGGACTCGGCGAATCCCTGATCTCATGACACACAAATTTTTGTATTTTCGTTTTTTCTCAAGAAATCGAGCCACGACTCAGAGAGGTACCTCCATTTATTATCATTGTTACTGAAGGTGATTATTAGTTACTATACCAAAAAAATAATATTGAATATCTTTATTTTGGGAAAAAATTATAATACATCTTTAAAAGTGATTGATGTTTCATATATATATATATATACATACAATAGTTATATGATTCTAAAAAAAAAAAAAAATTTAATTAATCAAGTGTGATTTGATTGATCTTCTCATCCCCTTTAAAATTGTCGGCAGTGGGAGATCTTATATTCGAATTTTTCAAATCATAAATAATTGTTACCAATTTTGTAAAAGATGTTAAAGGAGAATACTACCTCCGCTTAGACCTGGTCAAATCACAGGTAAAGCTGGGCTTGATTTTTCAAGTTTAAACCCAAGCCTGGCCATACGGATTTATTATTTTGGCCAAGTCCGATCTGCATAAAAAAATATATAATTTTTTACATATAAATTTTTCGGACAAGCCTCAAAGAAATGATATTTTCAAACCTGTCCAAAAAATAATTGGGCTTTTTCAGGTTCAGGTTCGAGCGGGCCTAAGAAAAAAAATATATGTCCAAGCTTGAATTTTTTTGGACGGTACCAAGTTCATAAATAGATCTACCTCCACCTAATGTATTTCTGTTGGATATTCCTCCTCCTTAGTATAAAAATATATATATTATGTTCTATATCTAATATTTCAACATATGAATAATTATGAAATCTCTAATTAAGTTAGAAATATTCAATTAGATTTATATTATATATTAATATTTTATTTTCTAAATATATTATAATACACACTACAACATATATTAAATTTATATATACTTTTAATAGAGCATATTAATAGTATTATTAAATATTAACTACACATTAATAATGTTGTCAAATGTATATAATAATACTATTAAAGATAGAGAGGTTTATAAATTAAATAGTATTATTGTTAATTTTTATTTTTCTAACATGATGTAACTCTTTATTATTAAAAATGGATATTTATTGTACTATTGGGTGAATTAAGGACTATATCAATAAGATAATAAAATTGAAATAATATCATCCAAAAATAAATAAAGTTGAAATAAAAGTACTATAAGCTAAAAATTTCCCTTCAAATTGAGAATGAGTACAAAATTTATGAAATATGGAGATACTGATAAAAATTGCCATTTTTAGTATTAACAATTTTTTTTTTTTTTTTTTATAATTAGGTGTGATTTGATTGATTTTCTCACTTTTTTTTTTTAAGAGTGTAGGAAGTAAGAGGTTTGAGTTTTTCAAATCACAAAAAATTATCATCATTTCGATGAGAAATATTAAAGGGGAGGATTATCACATATTACATATTCTACAATGTTATTTCAACCTACAAAATTTATAAAATTGAGAATGTACAAAATTTATGAAATATGGAGATAATGATAAAAATTGTCATTTTTAGTATTAACATCTTTTTTTTATTCTTGTTAATTATGTGTGATTTGATTGATTTTCTCACTCTTTTAAGAGTGTAGAAAGTGAAAAGTTTAGGGTTTTTTTACTTATATAAATTTTTTTATATTTACATTGAAAATAAAAAAAATTTATTTTCAAAGAAAATTAAAAAAAAAAGTAGGAAACACGTTTATTTATTATAATTTAAAAATTATTTTTAAATTATAAAAAATTATCATAAATTGAATGAGAAATGTTAAAAGATAATTATCTCATATTGTGTGTCATTCAATACAATTTCAATTTATTTGGCTTAAAAAAAAATCTTTTTTAATCCTTTCCAAATGTATGGGCCAAAAACTACAGGGGTCCACCCAATAAAAACCAAGTGATTTTTTGCCATTTGGGCGTGGGAATGCCCAAGTGGCAATCTCTTCACCTTTCTATGTAATAAATGCAAACCTCACTACTTGAGGTCCTCGTTAAGATAAAATTAACCCTTGGATTCTGAAAATCAAATTATTAATGAGGATTTTAAATAATAGTTTTACTTATTATATTGGTATCGAAATTAGATTGAATTGGATATTATTATCATAAATTTTAAAAAATATTAATAAATTAATTCAAATTAATAAAAAATAAACTGTAATATCCAAAATGTAATATATTAAATTAATAAACACTTAAATAAATATTCAAATTACATAACACATTTATAAATAATGCATAATAACAATAATTAAGTTACATAAATTTCTGATACAATATTGTATTGACTTAAAAAATATAATTTTTTTTTATAAATCAATCTTATTTTATTAATTCATGAAAGAAAAAAAATAAAGCAATAAGAGTGTCTTAACTTAAAAATTTCAATATTAAATTTTTAATATAATACATTCTTGACTTAAAAAATTTAATATTATTTTATTAATTCATGAGAAAAAAATCACACTATTCAAGATGAATGAAGTGATAAAAAAAATCTTTCTTATTCTAAGCAAAAAAAAAGATGAATAAAGTGATAAAAAAAATCTTTCTTATTCTAAGCAAAATAAGACAATATGAAAAAAAAAAAAAAAAAAAAAAAACCATAAGATTGATTAATCATTACAAAAAAGAGTGTCGTGGAATATCTTGATTATTTTACTCGTTATTGAACTCATTTGCATTTTGATTGTTTATTCCAGATAAAAAGACATTAATAATGTTCTAAATACTTTTTAAAAAAATAAAGAACTCTTATATAAATAATGTAAAGATCAATATACCAATAATTTACACCAATAAAATATAAAATAATAGTATTTTTAAATAATATATTCATAATTTATATTAAAAAAATTAAAAAATATAATAATAATAATTATTTTATATTGATACGTAACGCTCGTAATGCTAAATAATGGTCGTATCAGTGTGTATCGAGTGATTAAGTAGGCCGTATCAGTGTGTATCGAGTGATTAAGTAGGCCGTATCAGTGTGTATTGAGTGATTAAGTACCGATTCAAGACTAATTTCCATTAACATATGTGTAACGTCCAAATAACATATCGAATCCTTAAAAAATCTAGACGAAACGGTCGATACGTAACGAATCGACCGTTATTTAAAATCTTGCTATAGATAAAAAAAAAAAAAAAAAAAAAAAAAAAAAAAACCCTCAATTTAATTGTTTTATATTATTCTCTTCCAAAAAGCCTTGGATTTGTGTTCCCATTGGCTCTCCTCCACCAAATCCCTTGATTTCTGCATCTTCCATTAAAATTGAATGGATTTTGACCACTATATATATTATAAAAAAAAATCATCATTCTAGGGTTGAAAACACTCTAAATTATGGCTGTAGATAGCAAGAGAATAACCATAATTATATCAATAATAACATTATGATCTTAATTCTTCTCAAATATTATTTTGAAATGACATGTGAGTATAAATGATTGAGAATTAAGTTGTTGGCAAAAAAAAAAAAAAAAAAAAGATTGAGAATTACGTCTCAATAATGTTGTTAGTGTTTCAATTAATCACCCTCTAATTATAATGGCAAAACCAAACTTTGGATCCATTATTTTATTGATTAATTAAACCCTTATTTAAAACCTAATATTCTCTTTATGGTATACGGTAGGGTTTTTTTTTTTTTTTTTGCCAAATGTACGGTAGTCTTAATTAAGTAAATTTATGTATTTTATTTAATTTATTTAATTCACTCTAAACGGTAGTAAACATATGATATATAAAATATTAAAATAAATACAGACATAGTACTTATACTTTGCTATCCCTGTATACTTGCACTTTTTCCAAAACATCCCATCTCCTGGTGGAATCCCACCATTATAGTTGATAATATGCTTATACAATGTAAAATCAACTGGGCAGCTATTGGATCCTTGACATACGATTCAAATAGTTCAAGATTTACATATTTATTTCTCTTAAATTAAATTCAATCTTGGTGATACTTTAAAATTTTAGTTTTAACATATATATATATATATATATATGCAATTAATGAGAAAATTTTCAAACATTTGTGATGTACAATAAATATAATATATTTTTTAGAATATTGTAAAATAACTTATTTAACTTTCATTTCATAAAAATAATAGATAAAGTGTAAATATACTCTTAATATTTGATTAAAAATACAAATTAATTTTTAATATTTTTTAAAATGCGAATATACCTTTAATATTTTCAAAACCTATCATCTCGTCTCATTACATAACGTTTGATTAATGTTTACTTTTTTCTGTATGGTAGGCTCTACTGTAAATCTTTGTATGAACAGCATGTGGAACCAATAAATAAGGTACTTGTTATCTTATTTCCATAATTTTTTAAGATTTTTTTTTTGAAAAAAATTAATAAAATTCCCAATAAAAACAAATAGATAATAACTAAATAGAGAATAATTTTGGTTGATTTTTCATTTAAAACATGAGAATTAATTTAGTAACGTACAAATTAATGAATGAATGGTTTAATTTGTACCAATTAGTCGCTGTTTTTTTTTTTTTTCAAATTGTTACCGGTAAATGTTTTTATATGATTCGAACTTGTTTCTTTTTCCTTTTTTTCCTGCAAAAATAAATCTTATTTTTTAAAAGTATTATATTAACAAAAATAATATGAGTAATTTTAATGAGCAAATTTTAAAAATTATATTTTGTTATAATTACTATCACTTAAAATTATATATCAATCATTTATTTTTCTTTTTAAAAATTTATTTGTGAATTTTGTAATGGATTTATGATTTATTTTATTTTATTTTATTTATTAAATAATATATTTTTAATAATTTTAAATATCAATTTAAAAAATATGTATCAAATTTATTATATATGAATTAATTAAACAATAATAAATATTATATGATCCTATATGAATTTTAATTAAATTCTATAGAAATACTATAACGTTAAAAAAATTAATGAGGTATAAAAAATATCTGACACTAATATTTTTTCAAAATTAAAATGTTGATACTTCATAGAGTAATATTATTTTTTTTTTCTAGTGTATTAAAATTTTTTAAAGTATTAATATTAAATTTTGATTTAGTAATATTAGTGATAAGGGACAAAATATATCGAATTAGGTAGTAAAGTAAGTTGGGCCAGACCCATCATAATATATTTATAAAGCTCATTGACTAAAGTCAAATAAAGAGCCATCCAGTTCGTATCCAAGCAGAAAAAGAACGAAATGATGCAGCAAGTCAATCTATATCCGAACTGGTCAAGGAAATCCATACTCAACTCATGTAAGGATCTATCTCTTATAAATATCTCAAAGATTAAACTTCACAGGTATGATGAGCACTACTTCGATAATTTGAATTATTTCAATTATATTTTCTCTCAAATAATTACTAATTTAAGCATCAGAGTCTCTTCCGGGGGTCAGCCCCTGGAGCCCTTGATCTGTGCTTTCTTTGATCTCAGGTTCTACTCTGTTGATAAATCATCTATCAACAGTATTTAGTGAAATTAGACTCATCAATTAGAGTTATCTTCAAATTTAAAAGAAATTTTATTGGAATATAATTAATTAAAAAATAAAAATTTAAGGTGAAATAATATATTATTAAAATTGAAATTTTATAGAGTAAAAAATTGACTAATGGTTTACAATAGTATATTGATATTCAGTACAGTGCACTAATTTAATCATTGGAATAATGTTTGGTATTTTATTGTTATTTTTTAAGATTATAATTTTTTTTTTTTGTAATTATTTCAAAATCTATAAAAATATTAGTTGAATAAAAGCAAAAATATGAAGATATCTCTTGTATAAAAACAAAGTAAAAAAAAAAGAAAAATTGTCTTTTTTTTTTTTTTTTAGTCAAAGATAAAACAATGGAATGAATAAAAGTCAAACGCAGTATAAAAAATATGTATATCATAATCTCAAAAAAATCCCAGCTCACATGCAAAGATTTACAGTAGGCCCCACTAGAAGAAAAAAAAAAAAAAAAAAAAGAAAAAAAAAAAGAAGAAAGAAGAAGAATAAGTTAAGTGATAGGGCAGAATAATGAGTTTTGAAAACATCATAGGTATATTCATATCTCGAATCGATTTGAACTTTTAGTAAAATATTAGATGCATATTTACACTTTATTCCTAAAAATAAATACAATATGCTCGTTGAATCAATTCAATCCATAGCTGCGTCCACCTATATATAATTAATATTAATGATAAAATTAATTTTTTATTTTTTAAGTAAATTGTATAATTTATTTTGTTATCCTTTTACATATTTTGATGATATCAAAATTTTGTTTAATTAAACTTAATTATATTGAACATATATATTTAAAGCAAATATGCATAAACTTCTTGATATATTTGTTATATACAAGAGTAACGGGTCTTACATTTTCATCACCCCATTACTATTTAGTTGTTTTTGAATTGATTGTCAAGTATACTTCATTTACGGGCTTGAATATTCAGTCACTACTGTTACACTGATAGACTCACAGTAGTTATAGAATCATCACCATCGTTACCAGACACAAGATTTAAATATATATAAGCTGCGAAGAAAATCAGAATTCAAAGTCAAAATGATTGATTGACTCACTGGCATTACATAAATCTTTCACTAGCACAAACTATTGAATCACTATCGTTACACCTAAATTCATTGCCATCAATAAGGAATGACAAAAGTTATGGAAAATTTTGAAGCAATCACTCACTGACATTAACTGTCGTTACATTCAGAATGTCAAGTTGAACAAAGTAGCATTCACTGGAGTGACTAAATCATCATTACCGTTACACAAGAGCTTAACTTCCGTTACATATGGACTCACCAGCATGAACCTATCACATCAAGCAAAATCTAAGAAGATTTATAGTCGTTGGAACGTTGGAGGGAGCAGTTATTGCTTTGGTAAAGAGCTCAACAATAATATTTATGACTCCTATAAATAATAAAATATTCAAATGAAGATTAGAACTATTGCCAAATAAAAATTAAAGTGCTATTTTGAGAAAAAAGCTTTCATTCTAAATCCTTGTTCAATCATACTTTGTTTTTGAACACTAAAGCAAAATTCTTCTATTTATTTGAGTGTTTTTCATTGAGATCTAGTGAGCTTTATTGTAATCTTTAATCCTATAGCTTGTATTAAAGTATTGTGAGACTTCAAACACAAAAACTCAATTGTTATTTGAGAGATTTGGACGAAATCCCATTGAAACTATTGTAAAGAGCAAAATTCCGGATAACTAAACTTGTAAAGTTTTGGGTGCAATCTCGTACATCTAGTAAAACCCTAAATCGGTTGAATTTATGAGAAGTGGACGTAAGAGAAGCGATTAAGCTTCGAACCACTATAAAACTTTGCTAAACATTTTTCTAACTTTTGCTTTACTTGTGATATATATATTCTTCATTGTTCATATATTTCATATAACTTGAGAATTTACATTAGAAATTTTTAAATCTTATTCACCCCTCTAAGATTGTCATATTTGGGACAACATATTTTATCATTTTTAACCATAGAGCCATAAACCTAAACCAAAACAAAATAAACTACACGGCCACCTATATATCAATCCCACACGAAAACTTGCAGTGGAGAGCTTGAATTTTATTTTTGAAGGGACCAAATTTAAATCATCTTATTATATTATAATAAATATTTTTAATTTTGGGAGCTAAATATTAAAAATATAACTAAATTTCTTTTAAAAAATTTAAATATATATAATATTTATTAAAATTTTCAAACTTTAGAGGGTCATAACCCTTCTATATCCCCACAAAAAGTTGCCTCTGCCTACACTATCCAAGCCTAGAATACAAAGGAATTTTTTAAAAAATAAATTTAACCACGATTAAGGCTGAAACTGATATTTCATGATTCTAAAAAATTTATAATATGATTAACAAAATGCTTCTTAATAGAATAAAAAGGAAATTAAAAGTACTATTAATATTAATATACACTTTGGTCCAATCCAAATGCTCTTGACATCATTAAAAATTTACAAATTATTTTTTTTCTATTGGTTGCCTGTATTTATATTTCCTAAATTAAATTAAAAACGAGAGTGCCAAATAATACTTTAGATGCAATATTATTATTATTATTATTATATTTGTTTCCTATTGATACTCCAATTTAAAATCTTTCAATCTTGAAAATTACTCCAATGTCACTAAATCAAGGATATACTTGAACCTTTAAGAATTACTGATCAAATTTAAATTTAGGCTTCATTTTGTTGAATTTTGTTTCTTAAAATATATCTTATATACAATTTTAAAATTTTGCTAAAAAATATATATATAGTAATAGTGATGACAATTTGTTTTTATTGTGAACCAATGAAACACCGTTTTTCTTTTTAAAATAAGTAAAAAAGATGAAACAGAAAATAAAAAAAGGAAATTAGATAATTAAATATTGAATCATAGTTATTAGCATGGTTTTTAGATATGAGCCAGTCTTAAAACTAGTGAAGGTAGAAAATTATAGGTCAAAGATTCAATCGGAGTTTAATCAAAATTTAAAATACTATCATATATTTATTATTTATATGTTAAAAATAAATATAATATACTAATAAATATTATTTATATAAAGTATTTACTTATATATATATATGGGTAATGCACATTACATATTTTAAACGAACATTGCAATCAATTGAATTTCAAAAATGTTTAATAACGTTGGTTACATACTATGAACGTTTATTACAAAAGATATATGATTTATAAGCAAGGTTTTCGTCTAGATTTTTGAGAGATCCGATACGTTATTTGAACGTTACACATATGCTAATAGAAATTAGTCTTGAATCAATACTGAATCACCCGATACATACTGATACGACCGTTAATTAGCGTTACGGGCGTGATATATCAATACAAAATAATAATAATTATTATATTTTTTAATTTTTAAAAATTTTTAATATAAATTATGAATATATTATTCAAAAAGACTATTATTTTATATTTTTCATATATTATTTTATATTTTATTAGTATAAATTATTGGTATATTGTTCTTTACATTATTTATATAAGAGTTTTTTTTTTTGAATGTATTTAGAACATTATTGATATCTTTTCATCTGGAGTAAACAACTAAAATGCAAATGAATTCAATAATGGACAAAACAATTAAGTTCCTCCACCACACTCTTTTTGGTGGTGATTAGTCAATCTTGTGGTCTATTTATTTTTTTATATTGTATTATTTGCTTAGAATATGGAGGGATTTTTTTTATCACCATCTTGAATAACGTGATTTTTTCCCTTATAAATTAATAAAATAAAATTGATTTATAAAAAAATTGAAAATTTTAAGTTAATACAGTATTATATTAGGAATTTATGTATTTTAATTATTGTTATTATGCATTATTCATAAATATGTTATGTAATTTGAGTTTTTATAATATAGGGTGTAATATCCTGATTTTAATTATTTTTGAAAATATTTTTACATGAAAATAAAATCATTTAAAATGATTTATTAAAATTTAAAGGAAATGTTTGTAAAATTTAAGTAAATATTGTATTTTATTGTATAGTTTTATTGTTAATATAAGTAATTATTATTATTATTATTATTATTA
>CATKHJ010334898.1:0-20039 GCA_949750685.1 Vernicia montana | reverse complement strand
ACTCATCCCTCACTTTTCTTAGTGTAGAGTTTACTTTAAATTTCAAATTATCATTCTACCATTTACCATTTTGAGTATATGAATATTCAAATTCATATTTCTTATGTAGAAGAATACAAATCCAAGTAGACTTCCTACTATCGAGTAGTGGAACTTACCCGAATTTGGATCTCAAAATGGCCACTTAATGTGTTAATTTATCATAATTTCTTATAAGTAATTGCTTTAAATTCATATTTCTTTTAAATAATATTCATTACTTACTCTAATAACGTTTATTAATTTTAATTATATGTATATTATATTTTTTTTAACATATAAATAATAAATATATTAATTTATTTAAAATTCCGGTTCGACCCCGGTTCGACCTCTAACCCGTGACCCTCTGCCTTCGCCGGTTCTAAGATCGGGCCGGGTTTGAAAACATTGGTATATATATATATATATATATATATATATATATATATTATTCATGGGAGGTCTAAAAAATCAAAATAGCAAACAATAGCCATTAATTATTTAATTTTACAATTAAATTAACAATTAATTGTATGTTGTTTGACATTCTAAATTGTTAGACAATAGGCACCAGTCGCCAATAAAGAATTGTAACAACTAAATTAAAGAGGCTCAATATGATTATTCCATTAATAACATATCATTAACTAGGGAAGTCCTAGTTAATGATGATGTTAACAGTACTTAACAGAATAATAATACTCCTATATAACGGTGAAGTTATCGATTCTCTTTACTTGTTTTTAATTTATTTTATTTTTATCGAGCAAAATTCAAGTGTCAATAAAGGCAGCTTTTTTTTAATTATTGTTATTAAGTATTGGGTGGTAATGGCTTGGCAAGCTATCTCCATATATAGTTTACTATGTCACTTGAAACTAGAAGCTATATATGCCAGTAGAGTTGCCAATTTTACTTTATATATATACACACACACACACGATCTCAAATGGGAGCTTTATTAATCAATGCTGAAAATCATAATACAAGAAATTCCTTATAAATTTTGGAGCCTCTTACCAAATAGTAAGACCAGCATAGGAACCAATTGCTTAAATTAAAGCATGAGTAACTTGGTTTGCTTGTCTTTTAATAAAAGAAACAACAACATTATGTAAATTATTGAGTAATAACCTACATTCCCTAAGTATTAGACCATACTCAGAGTCATCTACAATGATAGAAAAGAGCCCATCCACGACATCTTTTGCACCTAATTCAATTAATAAATTATTGTACCTCTGTGATGAAGAGCTTCTAGCAAACCAAGAGCTTATGCTTCTTTTAGTCCCAAAATGCCCAAATTGAATTCATGTGCAAGGTAAAAAATAACAAACTAAAAAAAAATAAAAACATAAATTCTTAACTCACCAAACTTGTACTAAAAAAAAAAAAATTAAATCCATCTTTTTTTTCTCATAATAAATTATGTGATTTAGGGGTGTGCACAGTTCAAGTAAAATCGGGGATTTGAAAGTCGTCGAACCAAACCGAAACTTCGAAGATTTTAAAATTAAAGAATCGGAATCGAACCGAACCGAACTAAATATTAAAATTTTTTGTACATAATTGTCCCAATATTTTAGTTAGGTTCTATTCGATTATTTGGTTCTAACAAGTCAGGTAAATTCAATTTGGGTATTTCATATAAATGAACCTTCTTCCTTTTCTTCTTCTTCTTCTTCTTATTATTATAAGATGGGTTTAGGGCCTTAGGCTATATGATATAAGTATTAATGGGCTTCTATTCAGTCTGGTTCGATTCTATTGGTTTGATTTGATTCTAGGTAAGTTCGGGTCGGTTCTCAGTATGGTTACATGCTACTCCATGGTATCGAAACGTATTACTACTACCGGTTCAATATGGTTTGACGATTTTTTCGGGAATCGGAGATTTTTCTATTTGGTTCAGATTATCCGTGAATCATGATCTGCCCTAGTGTGATGACATTTAAAAAAACAAAAAAAAGTAATGATTATAATAGATAAATAATTAATGTTGGATTTCTTATTCCTATTGACTAATATATATGACAAAATTAAAAGAATTTTAGCAATTAGTTAGAGAATTATTTACATTAATTTGTTAATAATATAAAATAATATAATTATATAGAATGATGATCGATGTCTAAAAATTATAATTTAAAATAATAATAATAACAAATTTGAAATTGTACCTTCCATTACTATGATAAATAATTAAAGTAAATTATGAAAAAATATATTAGGCTAGTTAGACAATATTAAAAATTTGATTAAAATAGTATTTTTAAAAAATTTGATTCAGTAGAATATCATAAATAAAGAAAAAAATCTTGAAGAATTTAAATGAAAAATAACATATAAAAAATTCAACAAACTTTTAGAATTTGAAAAATAATGTAATAATTTGATAGAGGTTATAGGAATTTATATATATAAAAAAAAAAATCTAAATCCTAGTGTAATAAATTTTTCTTATACAATAATAATAAAAATAAAAAAACTACGTACTTATAACACTGATTATTAAAATACAAGAAATATAAGATACAACATATAATATTTAGAAATTATTGACTTGAAATCTCCTTAATTTTTTAGAATTTATTGACTTAAAATTTTAAAATCCTTAATTTGAAATTTTGATGAATACCTATAACTTATTAAAACAATTGCTTTTATAAGAGTAAATAAATTCTAATCTTTTTATAATATGTAGATATATTTAGTCTATCAATATGTGAAATAAAATGAAATTAGTGTATAGATAGGAAAAATTTTAGTGGGATAATTTATAAATTAATAATAATAACTAATGGCGTTTTTATTTATTAACATAATTTTTCTCTCTTCATACATTTATATATATTTATTGTAGATAGATAAATTAATTAATTGAGTTTTACCTTGGAAAGACTGATTTTGATGGAGACAGTTTAATTATTTAGCTAAAACACAAATTTTTTATTTTTTATTTTTGATAAATTATTATAGTTTAAATTAAATATATAAAAACCAAAGGGCTTGATGGTTTATAGTATTTAGATGGTGCTATGAAATTTGAGTTAGATATACAGTATTTATAATCTCATCTATAATTCTCCGAGTTAATGGATTTTAATTTGATTTTAGACTAAATATAAAAAGAGTTCAAATATAGTTTGTAATCACTACTTTTTAATGCTCATCAAATTGGAAAAAAAAAAAAAAAAAAAAACAAAGTGTTGTCTACATGGAGCATGCACAAATATTAGACTTCCAAGTATTTAACCTGCCTGATTTTGTTTGTTATATAGGATACCATACTACACTAGGGGATTCAATTATTGCGTGGTTAAAATGACATTAATCATAATTAATTAAGGGCACCAATAGTAAGTTCTTGGTAAAAAAAAAAGACTATAGAGTCAATAATGACTGCCTGGTTAAATGTATACAAGCCATATTATTATATATATATGACTTTGAACCCATTAATAAATGTTTAACTGCCCCTTTAGAAAATTGGAGTTCTTAATGTTAAAAAGTATTTGTTAGAGATTGTTGATCAACATTATTGGGCTTTTTTTTTTTTTTTTTCCCTTAATCAAAGCTTCAACATTCATTCCCTGAGTTACTAATTGACAAAGCACATATGTTATAATAATTGAATTCAAAAAAAAAAATATGGAAAGAGACCAAAAGTGGTTTCAAATGGGTTGCACTTCAATTTCAAAATCACCAAATGAGTAAATTAAAGGATGCAAATGAATGCTACTGATGTTCGATTTTTCTCTCAATGCTTATAGGAGTCAATGTTGAGATTAATGCAACGAACATGTGGGGTTGATCATACGTACTTATTCATTCTCAATAAATAGCTCATATATATTATTCAATATATAAAGTATAACATTTGACAATTATATATACAGACACACTTAAGAAACAGAATTTGGTGTTGAATTTGTGATAGTCCACATTCTACCTAAGGAATGATTATCACTGACAGGTGATAGATGGAATCTTGGGATTTATATTGTTATCATTTGGCATTGAGGTTATTTTCTTTTCTTTTTTAAACTACGTATGATAACATTTTAGATGGTATTATAAAAAAAAACAATTTAAAAATATTGTTTAGTTTCTTTTACATAATGTTTTTCAATAATTATAATAATTGGACTAACACATAGTTAGCAAGTTGATCAAAGTTTTGAATTTTAAAACTAAATCACAAATATATATATATATATATATATATATATATATATATATATATATATATATATATATATATATATATATATATGAATCTTTTAATTTGAATATGAATGCTTTTGTTTTTAACTAAATTAAAGAAGTAAATTTTACATCTATTTAATATATTTATTATTAAAAATGATATTTTTCTTAATAATAATTAATAAAAGCAATAATGCCAAATAAATATTTAGGAATTTTAAAATGATATATAGGGTTATGGACTTATATATGGTCAACCGTGTTCTCTTCTCCTGTTTGCAGGGGCGGAACTATTCATAAGGTGTCTCCCTAAAAAAAAAAATTACTTTTATATATATATATATATATATATATATAGAAAAATATTGAGTATTCAATTAGAGTTTTTTTTTTAAATATAATATTAAATATAGTACAGTATTAATTTATGTGGTTATTAAAATTTATGAGTTCGTACATAGTGGGCTTATATGGCTTGTGTTAGATTCAATATCTACGCACTTACAAGTGTTTTATTTATTTTATCCTTATTTGATATATCTGCTATCTCTTTTTTAGTTTCAATCTGAATTGACATTACCAGTAGTCCAACAATAGCTCGTACATAGTGGACTTATAAGTGAGCAAGTGTTGGAATTTATTTGCACAAAATCAATTGGCTTGTGTTAAATTCAATACTCACTCACTTATAAGTCATTTATATATTTTATTATTATTCGATGTGAGATACTTTTTTCAACAGTGATTATGAATTTAGTTTTAATTTTTTTACTAGTAATTTTTTAATTTCGCCCCTGCCTGCTAGTCATCTGGAGCTCTTCATGGGAATATGCATGGTTCGTATTGGTCATGGCCATGGGGGTACGCGGTTGGTAGACCTAAATTTTGTTCCTAGTTTGTTTTTATTTATTTTTTTCCATTAATTTTACTTCAATTATTGAAGGTGTAAGATTGTATAATCTATTTTCAAAAAAAAAAAAAAAAAAAATTGTATAATCTCACTTCACAATTTTAAATTAATACGATTTTAATATTATTAAATTAAAATTTAATGGAAACGTAGATAAAAGAGCTATTATAGATTTTATTTAACAATCACTTAATTAGTTTCTCTAACAGGAATAAGGAAAAAAGAAGAAGAAGAACACCACCACCACCACCACCAAGAATACGTATATATATGCAAAAACAGATTCTTATTTAACTAATTAAAGAGTAATTAAGTGGATTCTTTGTCATATCATTAATATTAAAAACACTTAATTACCAATTACGTGCACAATACAACACATGGCTACAGTAAATTATTCTCTACTATATATTATATATTTATATTTTTTATTTTTTATTTTTTATTTTTTAAGCGAGATGTGGTATTTGGCAAAAGTGGTGACTTAATTTTCCTAGTGTTTATACATTAATTAATATATAAAAAATAAAAATGGTCAAATAAAGTAGGAAATGTTTGATACCCTTAATTTCAACAAGGGCTGCGGTTTGATGTTCCCTTTTGGACTCAAATGGAACAATCCCAACTAATCTTACAAACTGTCACTAACACTCTCTCTTTTATTTGGTGGCCTCCCTTCATTCGCCTCTTCGGTTCTCCAATATATATATATATAGAAAATTTTTTATTTTACTTTTGATTAATATTATTTCTGTTTTTTTATTTTTAATTATCGTGCCCTGATAAATATATGATTAGGGCAAATTAAAACTAGCATTCAAGACCATCAAATAGCAATAGATTTCAGGGTTGTTTTAAATAATTAATTATTTAAAATAATTGAAGATTTGAAATTTATCATTATATTTATTTTTTATAATTTTATATTTTAAATTCAAATTTAAATTTACAATAATTTCGAATCACCCTCTGTTCAAACCAACCCTCAAGTTATTCTTGTCCAAATATTGTTCAAGTACCACTCTTATTGATCCTCTGGACTTTGATTTACATAGTTCTAACATTTTTAGCCCAAACCCAACTTTGGTTACATGGTCAAGGTTCGTGACTATGTTGATATATTTATATATTACATTATCACTATTTTGCAAGATAAATAAATAAATTTATTGCCACGAGATTTAAAATTTAATTATTGCAATTTCATCAACTAAATAATTATAAATAAAATATTATTCACAAAACCTTTAAAATTATGTGTTTTTAACTCGAATATTAACATTACATTATGATTTATTTATTATAAGTAAATATAAAATGCACCTTATAAATTATTTTAATATCTTATGTTGTGAAATTAACATTCTACTAATTCAAAAGTATTTGTAAAATAGCAATTATTGTTGTAGGGTAGGAAAATGAAATATGATCAACAAGTAAGACCCTTGTATAAGAAGACCACCCAACAATTTTTTTTTTTTTTTTTCTTACAACAAAGTATTTGATATTTATATTAAATGGTGAAAACTTAAGAGTGCATGAATGTGGCAAAAAAAAATGTAATGAAGTCCAACTGATAGTGACTTATTCAAAGTATTTTCCCTTCAACAAAACTTTTCAATTTAACCCCACAAATGATGAAATTAGGTCCTCTCTCTCTCTCCACCAATCAATTGATAGAACTTATTTTTATTTTTATTAATTAAAAAAAAAAAAAAAAAAAAAAGAAGCTGAGGACATGATTCAAGTGTATATATATAAATAAAAAATATATGTATGTCCTTTGATATTGTTCTATGGGGACATCAAATCGCCAATTTGATTCCCATTTCCAAGTAACGACCATGATAGTGACTTAACTTTGGTATGTGAAACTTTGTTTATATTTATATATAGAGACACACACATCTTATGGAATAATAAGCCGACTTTAATAATAATAATAATAATAATAATAATAATAATAATATTGAGATTGAGATTGAGAGATTAGTTAATTAATTAAAAATTTTGAAACAACACTTAAAAGTAATTCTTGAATGCGTATATATTAAAATTTATTTTGAGATGAAATTTAATTAATTTTGATAGATGTATAAATTGATTCGAGAACATTTTTAAGTAAAAAATTTTAAAAATATATATATATTTTCAAGGCGGGTAATGACAAGAGTATTAGTTTTGTAGATTTTTTTTTACTAAAAAATAAAAGGATAAATTATATCTATCGTCCTTCACGTATTGATTAATACATATTATCGTCCCTTAACTCAATTTTATCACTTTAAAATCACTAACGTTATGTTATTGTGCACATTAAAATCCCTTAGCCAAACATTTCATCAGATCCACTAACATAATGTTGACGTGTGCCGGTAAGTGAGTGTTGATTAAGAACAGGGGTGTCAGACATTTTGCCTAGCTCACCAAACTTCTTGACATCACTACCGGTGTAAGGAACAATGCGTGATGCCATTGTAGTTGCTTCTCCTTGAGCTGCTCAGGTTGACCTGAAATGACAAGGTTATTTTTGAACTAGTGAGATGTGATTTTGATTCTCATTTTATCAGGTGAAAATATTTAGAGAAAGAAAGTGAATGAAGTTTAAGACACATTTTTAAAATAGATGAGGTGTTGTCCACGTCAGTATTCTGTTAGTAAATCTGACAAAATATTGGCTAAGGGATTTTAATGTGCATAATAGCATAACGTTAGTGATTTTAAAGTAATAAAATTGAGTTCAGTAATAATAATATGCATTAGTCAATAATTAAGGGACGACGAGTGTAATTTATCAAAAAAAAAAAAAAAAAAGAAAAAAATTCACATTTAGTTATGCCTTATAGATATATACGCTATCTGGGTCTCGTGCTAAGAGTAGCTCCGTTTGGATTATGGGAAAATGTACATTTTCTCGTTAAGATCATCTCCAACCTAAAATTTGAATGTCTTGTGGGTTTTGGCTAAAAAATGATTAATTAATTCTTGGAAGTTTATAATTAATTTTTAAACTATACAAGGCAAGGTAGCTAGCTATTAGGTGGGTATTTGAGATTCTTGGAAATGCAATTAGGGATTTTATGAGAAGAACAAGAGATGAGAAAAGTTTTAATATTATAATAATTAATTTATGTCTTTATTTGGAATATTATAATTGTTAATAACCAGAACGAGTCTTGAAGTCAGCAGAGCTTACTCTAATTGATTCTTTGTGCTCCTACGAGGGAATAATGGAAATTTTAAAAATTACAATTATTCTTGGTTTATTAGGTGACATTTTTTATAAAAAATTTGGTTGGATTAGCTGGAAATTTGGTGCCATAATGCCATGTGACTCAGCTTTACCTAGCTAAGAAAGATATTTTCGTTATCCTAAGATCGATATTTTCTATATAATTGCTATTTTTTGTTCTGTAAATTTGTCACTAAATCCACATTTTGACAAATTTTAGTTATAAAACCTACTCTTATATCTATGCTTAATTTAGTTCAAATGTTAACGGTCTAGTTGTCCTACATATCATTATTTTTCAAAAAATGATTCCCTAAAAAAAAAAAAAAAAAAAAAGTTGTCCTAGATTAGTAGAATAACTAAGTAGAACTCTTTTAATTGTTATTATTATTGTTATTATTATTAATTATTAATTACATTCATACAGAATTACAAATTTACAATCACTTTGTTTTTGCAACCATATGTTATGTACACAATACTATATTATGCACTATAATTAATATTTTAATTCAGTGATAAGATAAATTAATTTATTTTAAAAATTGATGTCCGTGATCACTTACATTAAAGTCTTTTTCCAAATGTCAAAAAAAAAAAAAACACATCAAGATAGGGATAATTATATAATAGTAGATGAAGAGAGATTTGGTGTTTAGTCGGCAAAATAGTATGAATTATGTGCAAGTAGTGTAGTGAAAGAGAGTAACAACCCACTGATTTGCTGAAGACCTTAATTATTAGATGGCTACATAAGATTTGCCTCTCCAAATTATTAATATATAAATGTTAAATGTGCAATTGCATGATTGATTGATTGATTGATTGTTGAGAGGTAGACCATGGTGGGTTGGTTAAGTGTATCAATTCCACCAATTTTCTCTCCAACTCGTACAAAAATGCAACTTTTGTGGGGTTTTGGTCTCTTAAGTGTCAAAAGCACCAAAATTAGAGTCAGCAATCAGCCGGAAATTTAAATAAAAGCTACATAAAACAAGATATATATGTTCAGTGTGGGACAAAGTAGATTTAATAGTTTGCTGACCCATACTTTTTTTTTTTTTTTTTTTTTCCTTTTTAACAAAATAATGGCCAGTTTGTTAGACTAGAGGAGATTGATTATAGTTAAATCCGCGTTTGGCATAGGATCATAAGCTTAAACAATGCTTAATTATTTAATTGATTACCAATTTAGTTGTATAACAGAAAGATATACACTATTTGTAAGTGACTAAGGTTTTTTTATTTATTGGCATCAATTATATAATAATTAAGACAATTGCATTTCAATAAGGAATAAGATCGAATTATTTGGAATTTACAATTGTTTTATGTCATGCAGTTTGAATTAATTAATGAAATCCATTGTAATTAGGTATAACTTAATCATTCTCCTAACCCATTAATTAAAATCTCAAGCTACAATAGTTTAATAATTAATCACACTAATCATCCTAAGCAAATTAATAACATTAAGACACCGTTTAAAATAAATTACGTATAAGAATTTAATTTAATTATGATGAAATTTATGTGTTTGAAATAAATTTTAAAGTGGTAGAATTTTCTTGAATTCTATTATTTGAAATAATTAAAAAGTAAAAAAGTGAATTATATTATTTGAAATAATTAAAAAATAAAAAAGAATATAATTATTTCTTTATTTTACTCTTATGTTAATTTAAACGAGGGTATTTTGAATTTTTAATAGTTTATTTCATTAATTAAATTAATGAAATTCTTAAAAAATATTTCTATTTTGACATGATTTCATTTCTTTTAAAATAATTTTTTTTTAATGCAAAAGAATTGAATTCTATTAATTATATATTTTCAAACATGAGAATTGGCATAAATTGAATTATCGCAAAATTTAAATTTTCAAACGGGAGCTAATATGGATGATTGGTGATAAGATATATACATCAATGGATTATTTGCTTTTATTTAGTTTGTATATATATATAGTTATAGTTAATTACTATATTAAAGATTCTTTTTATAGTACTCTTCGTAGTTAATGATGTTGTAACGGTATTTATTGTTAATTACCTGTTAATGATTATTTTAGTTTCCAGTATGGAGTCTAGGAATCACTTATGAAGGAAGAAACTAAGGTGGTTTTTTATCTTTTTTAGCTTGGTTTGTAGTTATATTGCTAGCTGTTAATTAATTTGATGTTTGGGTCATTTTAGGAGGGGGGGGGGGGGGGGGGGGTGTGTGGGGGGGTTGGAAAGGTCTTGAATGATCAGCCAATATTCCTCTGATAAAAGGTTGTAAAATGGGCGATCGATGTGCTTTCCATCTTTCAACAAAGGCTGCCTTTTCTGTCTTTTTGTTTGCAAAAGAAAACAGACTTATACCCAACTAATTAATATCCTTTTGAAAGTTTTTTTTTTTTTTTCTTCTATGGCCCTAGCTATATTTGCTAATAAAGATAAAGGACGGTGCTAAATAGCTAAAATCTAGTCAGTTGGAATTATAGAAACATACATTTAACGTTTCCTTAAAATATATTAATAATTGATTAAGCAAAGTAAATGATTATAGTAACCTCACACTTAATTAACAGTATATCACATTTAATTGGCGTCATTTTCTGCCAAAAAAATTGATGCTCCTTCCTCAATTTTTTCCTTCCAAAACCAATGTACAAACTCATAAATAATTGACATTTTCTATAGAAATAATCATGTTTTGAGAAATAATTGTTATTCATTAATATTAATTAGAAATGTTGAAATAAGATTTTTTTATTCTTATAAAAACCTTGAAAATAAATATGATTTCAGACCTCTGAAAACAACGTATAATCTTTTTTGTCTGTTCATCTTGTTCTTGATTTTCACGAATTTTCAAAAAAAAAAAAAAAGAAGAAGAAGAAGAAAAAGAAAAAGAAGAAAGTTGATATTTTGAACAAATAAAAAAAAAGAATTCTTTAAGATAAATAATAATTTCTTTCTTAAAAACTTAAAGATCACTTAAATGAAATAAGATAATGAAATTTTTACATGAATTCAAATTTCAAATTTTCACTAAACTTAATAAAAAAGGAAAATTGTATGTTAATCCATATAATATATGAAAAATAATCAATAACATAAATACTCTTATTTATAATCTAAAAAAGAATATTTCTAATTGACTATATTTTAGCCAACTATATTTATCCTAAGATAAATCAAGCTTTGTCAATTGTCATTGATTAAGTACTAATTGGTCTTATTATTATCATATATTCCTCCGTTTCAAATTGTTAGACGTTTTAGAGTGTTGCACAAAGATTAAGAAAACTATTAAATAGTTTCAATTTTGACTAAAATGGACTAATATACTCTTATTTTCCTATCATTAAAATTCATCCTTATTAATTTGAGATGAGGGTAAAATTGAAAAAATGATTAATAAATGCTATTTAGAACTCTTAAAACGACTATTAATTTGAAATAAGAAAAATTCTTTAGAACGGCTATTAATTTGAAGCAGATGGAGTATATCTTAATTGGATTCCCAATTTTCAAGTTTCTTTCTTGTTGATGATTAGAAAAAAGTTCAAAAAAGTGTACTTAGGGTGGAGCAAAACAAAACTCTCAAAATTTATTTAGGTCTCGTTTGTTTTGAAAGATTTTATTGATGAATTTCGTAAAATCCATGGATTGTAACTTAGTCTTTTTAGGGGTGTAATTGAGTCGAGCCGAGCCGAGCTTTAACTTGTTTAGACTTGGCTCGATATTTTTTTTTCGAGCTCGAGTTTTGGATCGAGCTTGAAAATCATGTTCAAACTCGACTCGTTTAAACTCGAGCTTGACTCATTAATAAATTATAATTGAGTTAAACTCGAATTCGAGTTCGACTCGTTTATAATTTATCAAAATACTCAACTTCATAAATATTTATTTATAATAAAATAACTATAACAAAAATACTTAAAACTAAAATAAAAGTAAAATCATCCAATTAATGAAAAAAAAATCAATAATAAAATTGAGTATCACATGTATTACAAAAATATTAATTAATAAAAAAAATATTTTTAAATAGTAGAATATTAAATTATATAATAAGAAAATATTTGATTATATTAATTAGGAGAATATATATTTTAGTCAAATTGAATTATCAAAAAATTTATAGGAGTATTAAAATATATTTTTTGAAGTGTCAAAATTATCAAGTTAATAATAATAATAATAATAATCAAACTGTTCACGAGCCTATTAATTGAGCTGTTTGTGAGCCTGTTTACGAACTTCTAATCGAGTTGTTCACGAGTCTAATCGAGCCGAACTTAATTTTGCTCAAACTCGGCTCGTTTATTCATTGAGCCTTAAAGTAAGGCTTAAGTTTGGCTTGTTTATAAAACGTACCGAACGCGAACGAGTTTTTATCGAACCGCTCACAAACAGTTTGGCTCATTTACACCCCTAAATCTTTTGTTTGGTTTGAAAAATTAAACTATATTTCATGAATTTATTAAAATTTATCATATTTCAAAATCTTAAAAAATAAATGATTTGAAAACCTATATGAAATGTGAGTTTTTGATTCCATAGATTTTGTTTAAATTCATAGATTTTAACAAAATTCATGGATTTAAAATTTATTATGTCAAACGAGGTCTTAATATTATTATTTAAATTGTGATTAAAAAAATAATATTTTAAATATAAAATTTAATTTTACTGAATTCAATAAGTTATATAATATTTTTAAAATAGCTTATATGAATATATATATTTAAAAAAATTGAATTTCAATTTTAATACCAAACATATTCTAACAAGCCATGATTTGATTCTTCTTTTTAATTCTCAACAACCACCCCTTCCTCCATACTTTTACAAATTGTCACTGTACAAATTATTAAGTGAATTAGCCTTTATAAAGAAACAATAAATTTAAGCTCGATATATACCTACATAACGTTTTTATAATATATATATGATCTATAATGTTGTTCATACAGAACAAATCAGTTTTTAATCACTTTAGTTATTTTAAAAAAAAAATTAAATTAGTTAGATATTTTTATAGAATTATTTTAAAAAATAATAAATTTCAATGATATTAAAATATTTTTGGAATTATAAAGCCTTAGGTTAAATGTGATTTGGACTTGAATTAAAAGAAAAAAATAGTTAATATGTGTCAATTATGTGTAGTTTGATTGATTTTCTAATCTTTTTAATGATATGAAAAGTGAGAGATCTCATATTTGAATTTATGAAACTACAAAAAATTATCATAATTTAGTGAGAAATATTAGAAGTGAAAGGCTACCTTTATGTATTTTCCTGTAATTTAAAAAAAAATAAAGAAAAGAAAAAGTTAATTTGTAAAAGTAAGAGAGACAATTAAATCCATAAGAAAATTTCAAGCACGTGAGTAGTCTTGAATTCAAAAGAAAAGCAAAGGTGCCCCACTTTAAAATATCCTCAGAGATTTCGTTACAGGAGACTTATTTTATTATTATTATTATTATTATTCAGGTTCTAGTTTCTAGTTTCTTCACCAGAAAAATATAAAATAATAAAAATCGTTAACAACAAACTCAGATCTGGATCGTACACGTGTTCGGTGAAGGAAGAGCCGCACGTGTAACTCCTCCTCTCACTCCCACACAAAATCGTCATCAAAAGTTGAAAAACGACAAAAAAAAAGCGAAACGGTTTGTATAAAGAGACAAAACGCATGCACGAGGAGGCCAGCCCAATCAGCCCCAGTCCCCTGAAACATTAAATACAAGTCTGTCCAAATTACTATAACAATCCCCAAAATTTATTGTATTTAGCATTTTAGTCCTTTGTTATTTTAAATTAATATTTTTTAACCCTTACATTAATTTTAATAAAAAGTACAAGATTTTTTAAAAATCAGTGCGCATTATATTTTAAAAACTAGCTACGTGCTCGATCTATTCATATATTTATATTAATATTAAATTTATTAATTCTAAATCATATTATATACAACTATATATACATATAATTTTTAATAATTTAAATTATAAATAAACAAATTTAAATATTAATATTTTATTAAATAATATCTATTTTGTATTAATACAAATTGTGTGATTTATAAAATTTTACTATATCTCATAATCTCAATATTCTATTCTTAATTTTTTAATAAATTTTAAATTAAAAAATTAAATACTTAATATAATAATATTTTTTTTCTTACATTTTAATATTTTTGATAACCTATAATATCATAAATAATATTTCAAAAAGAAAATTTAACTTATAATTTTGAAGAAAAATTACTTTTAATAAAAAAAAAAAAAAACCTTATAATCCTAAAGCTAAGAACAAAAATCTTTTAAAAAATAAAACCAAAAGTAATAATTTGTTTTTAGCATTGTAAGAAATGTGTTAATATTACTTAAAATAATATGATAAATTATATTTATTGAAATAATAACTATATTTTTTCATATTACTATTAATAAAAGTATATATTTATATAATGTTTTTATTAGATGTTTATTATTATTTTTTAATTATATTATATAAAATAAAGTTCTCATATCACATTGAAATTTTAAGAATATTATAAAAATAAAATAATAATATAAAATATTTTTTTTTTTTCAAGATAGTACTTTATTTAGTATTTATGGTATATATTTATTTGTGTCAATTCAAAATATATATTTTTTACATGAAAGTATTATCTTTACCCTTGGCAAAAAAAAAAAAAAAAAAACTCCATAAACAATATTAAAATATATATACATATATAAAAATATATTACATATGGCACTTTTAACTCATTTAATATATATTTACTTGGCATTTTAATTCATAAAGTGACATCTATTCGGCATTTGAAGTGACATGCATTTGTCACTTAAGTTATTTAATAAATGTCACATGACGAGTTCTAAGTAAAAATTTATCTATTTTATATATAGATTTTGAAAATAAAAGTGTTATATAAATTAAAATGTATGAAATAATTTTATAATTTATAAACAATGATTGAAGTGTTATATAAAGTTCTAAATTTACATGAGAGATCAAATTGCTAATTTTGATAAATATCATGTAATAATTTATTAATTAACTTTATTTTTGTTTTTATATTATTATAAGTTTTTAATAAAGGAGTGTGAGTATTGTTTAAGGAGTGATTAATGGAAATAAAATTATTTAAAAATAAGTTGGATTTTAAAAAGATAGAAATTTTAAGAAATTTATGTTTAATTATAAAAATTATTAATCAATAGGTAAAAATTCTTTTTTCCCCCTCAATTAACATATTTTTAGATAATTCATGTAATCTTATATATATATATATATATATATATATATATTAACTAGTGTTTTGAAGGTATGGGTGCAAATGAATCAAGCCGTTCACGAGTAGGTCGGTATTTGACTCGATAAAAGTTCGTTCGCGTTCGGCTCGTTTTATAAATGAATTAAGTTTAAGCCTTACTTTAAGGCTCGATTAATAAACGAGCCGAGTTTGAGTAAAGTAAAACTTGACTCGATTAGACTCGTGAACAGTTCGATAATAAACTCACGAACATACTCGATTAATAGGCTCGTAAATAGCTCGATAATAAGCTCGTGAACAATTTTATTATTATTATTATTAACTTAATAATTTTGACACTAAAAAAAATATATTTTAATACTCTTATAAAATTTTTAGTAATTTAATTTGACCAATATATATATACTCCTAATTAATATAATCTAATATTTTTTTTATTATGTAATCTAATATTTTAATTTTTAAAAATATATTTTTTTATTAATTACTCAATCCATTCATTTTTATCTGACGTTTTTTGAATGAATTTTTTTTCAAAAATATCTGTTACTTTAGAAAACCAATAAGATTTTAATTTTTTTTTCAATTATTTCCTTATTATCTACTCTATAATTAATACATATATTATCCATTACTCTATAATCAATAAAGATAATTTAATTATCTTATTTTTAGAACTTAACGTAATTAATTATTTCTTAATATTTGCGAAACAATAAAAAAGCGACACATAAAAAGGAATTGAGGGAATAATATCTTTATAATACATGTAATGCTCAATTTTATTATTATTTTTCACTAATTAGATACTTTTACTTTTATATTAGTTTTAAGTATTTTTTGTTATAATTATTTTATTAGAAATAAATATTTAGAAAGTTGAGAATTTTGATAAATTATAAACGAATCAAACTCGAACTTAGCTGAATTATAATTTATTAACAAGCCGAGTTTGAGCCGGCTCGAGTTAAGTTCAAACTCGGCTCGGCTCGACTCGATAACAGCCTTATTTGAGGGCACTCATTTTTATTTTTTTTGGACATTATAGTATAGAGATTTATTTAAATTTAAATTTAAATTTATTGTTTATATATATATATATATATATATATATATATATATATATATATATATATATTAGCACTATAAGTGTGCAAAAGGGAACTCGTGAACAAAACTCATTATTATAAATAAATTTAATAGGTTGTAATGTAATAAAATTAAATATTTTTTTTTAGTATAAATATTATATTAGAAATTATAATTTATTTTATTATTATTATTATTTTTTTTTGGAAAAAAGGGGAAAAAAAAAAAGAATTGTGTGTAGGTTTAGTGTTTACGTTACGCTTTTGTTTAGTATAATAGTCTAATACTAGAGAGAGAGAGAGAGAGAAAGAGTGGTTGGAACAGAAACCTGAAACTTGACATACGCGTGTGCATTTTTTTGCCATTAACGTAACGTACTGTAACGTACTCAAACGATTCCTTTTTATTGCTTTTCTTTTTTGTTTTGCTTTCTTTTTAAAAATATTAATTAAATCAATTTCTTGGTTTTTTTTTCTTGTTTCTTCTGTTTATGGATTCTGTTACTCAGATTCGGCGTAAAGAAAACAAAAATCTTTTCACTGTAGTGAATTACATTTATTTACTTCTGGTTTTTGTGCTGAGGTATGAGATCTTTAATTAATTATTTACTTTTTTTCCTTTCAAAAAATTAAATTTTCTTTTCAAATCATATAAAAAGAAAAATTACTTCTTTTATAGGTTTTAGAGGGGGAAAGTTGATTTTAATATTAGAGTGGTTTCAACTCTTGGTCTCGTTTTTAAATATTTGCTTTTTTTTTTTTTTTTTGCCAAAGAAATATTTGCCATTAGAGCATCCCAATACATTTTTTATATATATTAAACTATTTATTATAAATTGGCAAAAAAAAAATATTTATTATTATAAACACTAATTCAAGTGACAAGAGCATTTGCTTTTGGGAGTAAGAAATTTTGGATTCAAATCCCCTCCTTCACACTATGTAAGATTTAGTATTTATGATGAGTGTAAAAAGATAACTACCATCTGCCTCTATTGTGTAGCTCACAGCCCATTGGACCCCTCTAATATATATATAAAAAAAATATTTATTATAAATAGTTATTTCAAAATATAAAATTCTAAATAGTTGGTTTGACTCTCATAGCCGGCTCCAAGGGGAGGCCGATTAGGCGGTTGCCTAGGACCTCCTCAATAGCTGTAATTTCAATTCAATCAGTTTAGTGAGCTTTTGGGTTTTAAATTTTACTCTCTCCATTCCTTTTTAATTGACATTTTTTAAAGATTTTTTTTTTCTAAATTATCTGTCATTTTAAAAAATAATAAGATTTTAATTTTTTTTTTCAATTTCATCTTTATCCTTGTTATTATCCATTACTCTATAATTAATGCACATGAGGGTAATTTGGTTATTTTCTTCTTAAAACTTAGCATAATTAATTATTTCTTAATTTTTGTGAAATAACAAAAAAACGTCAATTAAAAATGAATGGACGGAGTAATATTTAAAAATGTGAGGCTCCCTTATTGGGGAAGCTCTAATTTATTAGATTTTGATGATAATTTATTTGTATTTAAGAACTAATTATTATATTACATTTTAAATTTATTAAAATTACTATATTTCAAATTTATTAAAAAAATATTTATATAGAGGGATGAATGATTGAGGGTCTCATTTTTTGGAATTGTAAAGGGCTTCCAAAATGCTGGAGCCGGCGCTGTTAACTCTTTACATTTAAAGAGTCAAATATCATTATCTATTCTAACTTTAATTAATACAATATAAGTTTTTATGCACTTTATTATATATAATTTTAGTACTATTTTTTCTATGGATAATGCTAGGAGACGCAAGTTATGTAAAAAAAAATTGACGCAAACTAATGTAATTTGAACACATTATACAATAAAAAATAAATAAACAATAATTGCATTTATTTTACATAAGTTGTGTCAAAATATTACATAATTGCTCTTATTACGTCAGAAGTAATTGCGTCATTTAGAATTATCCTTAGACAAACTTAAAAAAGAAAATAATTAAATAATTAAAATAATTAATGCTTATGGGATAAAGTAAAATAAAGAGTAAAACATAAAAAGTCTATTAAATTTAAATAAAATTTTATGTTATTTATCAACAAGATGTTTTTTATTGAATAAAATACTATGTTCTTTGAAATAAAAAAGCATCATTGGAGATACTTTTAGACAATTCATGTGATTAATAACTTAATTATGTAAATGATGCATAAATTAATTATATTTTGACTTTTACCCTATAGTTATGATTAATGATATATTGGATGGTATTAAAACATAGTTTAATGGTAAGTGTATATATTATAAGAACAATAAATCTATATTCAATTATATTCCCATACTAAAAAAAAATTGATGATATATTAAATGTTGTACTAATTAAAAATTAGATAATTTTTTTTTATATTTTTATTAAGCATTGAAAATGACATTTTAATTAATAATGGTGAGTTTTTTGGGTGGGAGTATTCCCACTCTAAATTATTCTCACATTCTCACTATTTTTTTTAGAATATTTAATACTATTTAATTGCAAGTTGACTTTCATTAATGACAATACTCTCAAAAAAAAAAAAAAAAATCAATAACAATCAACTTACAATTAAACATTAAATTTTTTTAAAAAGATAATGAGAGTGTAAAAAAAATTTAGAGTAATAGAAATAGCTTCACCCGAGTTTTTCACATTACTCTTAAAAATGCTCAAAGGACTATACAATTGAAATAAATAAATAAATAAAAAATGGCATATCAAAATGCCTAGTAGATTTTTATCTTTTTAATGAAATGCAACAATTCGATTGTAAAAATTAAATAAGTATCGAATAATTATCATTTGATAAATTTTCAAAATGATAAATAAATAAAATTTACCTAATAACTAACTGAGGAGCCTTCATAACATGAGCTAAAATGTGGGTTAGAACTTAGAAATGGGATTGATGGGTTCTAAGGAATTAACCAATGAGATGGTAAACAAATAATTAAAAGAATAAAAAAGAAATTAATAACGGTGGTGATATTGACACTCACCTTTTAATTTATAGCACTCTCATTTTCTTTAAGGGTGATGACTATAATACTCTTATTTATTACATTGTTCAACTAATAAATATATTTATTAATTAATTGTTTATCTAATAATTCTCATAAAGAAATAATGTTTAAATTTCATTTACTTTTATCTTTTTTATTATTATTTTAATTCATATATATATATATATATATATATATATATATATATATATATATATATATATATATATATATATATATATATATATATT
>CATKHJ010334848.1:0-27076 GCA_949750685.1 Vernicia montana | reverse complement strand
AATGGTCCATTGGTCGTATATGTAAGTATCTCCAACAAAAAGAAAAGGTGCACCACATGGCTCTTTGCCTTGCGAGTGAGACATAAGCTCTAGATTCTTTTGTTGTGTTTTGGTTTTCCTTCCCTTTCATCAATTTTTTTTTAAAACAATTTATTCCAAAATAAAAATATCCTTTCCTTTTAGATTTGTATGTAGTAAATCAATTTTTTTTTTTTTTTGTTATTTATCCCATCAATCAATGGACTTTAAAATAAAAAAAAAAAGGAAAAGGAAAATTGGATATTATGTTTTCAAATTTAATATTCATTTGACAAATAAATTTTTTGAGAAAAAAAAAACTCATTAGAAAATCCATCAAAACCTCTTTGGTTTAATTGTTACTCAGTGGCGACACCACATGTAGAAGAAGGTGGACAATTTTTTTTTTAAATACTATTTATATATATTTACAATTATTGTGAATAGTCTTGATTGTCCCCCTTAAAATAATAGTTTTCTCACCTTATTATTGTCATTTTCTTTTAAAAATTTGAATTATTTTACCATTTTGTCTCTTGTATAAAAATCAAAACGTATTAAATTACAATTAATTAAAAGATAAAAAAGCGCTCTTGCTTTTCTCAAAAGTAAAGAAAAATATTATTGTATATGGAGTTAAACGGCAAGAGACAAAAAAATAAGGATAAATGTGTGTGGTCAGAATCTAACTAGCTATAATGGCATTTTTATAATTTTTAGGGTAATTAAATGAGGTGCATCTATTTTCATTGACTAAAATGCTATTTTCTTATCAATTAGTGAAAAATTAAAAAACTTTCACTATCTCACTACATTTAAGTGAACTGTCATTTTAAAAAAAAAAATATTATCTCTCATTATTAATGTGCAATTCAATTTTCAAACAAAAAAAAAAATCTTTAAAAAATTATTCTTATACATAAAAGATTATTTTATTCATTGTTTTTATATATATACAAGTTTTTTTATTGATTTTTTTTCTTTTCTTTTTAGTTAATTTTGATGTATAATTAATATTTTTTCTTAGCATAAATAATATAATAAAATTATATATATATATATATATATAAAACGTTGTGTAAATCTTATTAATTATAAAAACTAATTAATAATTCATAACCCTCACTCTAAAAGAAATTTAATTTATTTATATATAAAATTATAATAAATTTTCCAATTATAAAAATTATATTTATTTATATTGGAACGCCTGCATATTTTGTAGTTTATTGTATCAAAAAGATAAAAAATTATTTATTAATTAAACATTTTTAATTAAATAAAGACAATTCTTTTTATTTTCCAAATTATATTTTTAAGGTATTTTATTGTTGTCTTCAATTATTATACGTTAATTTTGTAAAAGTCTATATAGGTTGATATAACTTTTACTCTCATGGTAAACTTTTAATTTTTTTTATTTCCTACGTTAATTTCAATTTATTATCAATTCTATTAGAACATTAAATCTACTTTAATTGTTTTGAATTTCTCTAATAATCTTTTTCACTTACAATTAAATTTTTATAAATGCCTTAAGGGAAAAATTTGTAATTAATTAAAATACATTTTTTTTATTTTTTAAAATTCAAATATATATTTATATATATTTTAGGTTTTGAACTGGACTAGCCGGTTTCAGTCTGGTTCATTGAGAATTTCAACCCTTAACTGACCCTTCTTAAATGAATTGGCTTTTTTGTTTGCTATTTCTCTCTCTCTTTTTTTTTCTTCATAAATTTGAGATAAAATTCAAGTAAATTTTAATATATGTTTAATAAATATATCTATATATATTAAAAATATATACATATTAAAATATATTTATATTATATATATTTATTAAACATATATTAAAGTTTTATCGGTTCGGTTCGATTTTAATCGAATTTTTTAAGACAAAAACTGAACCGAACCGAAATGCAATTCGATTTTAAAATTTTCAAATCGAACAAAAATTTAAAAAAATTGAATTGAATCAAACCAATTAATTCGATTTTATTTTTCAATTTCGATTCCATTTTGCTTACTCCTAGCCACTGCTGTTACTGATAGTTGGTAACTAATGGTTGATAACTAATAGTTAAAAAATATAATCATTTGTTAAAATTTTACTAGTTATTGTTATTTAAATGTTAAATGATGATTAAGAATATGATTTATTTTTAATATATTATTACAGATTTTAGTTATTTTTCTTTTTTAATGTGTGGTATAAACGGCAAGAATAATGAATTAGTAATAATTAAAAAAATTATAAAAAAATATTTTTTATATATTTATATTTTTTCGTTTAAACATAAATATGTTATATTTTACAAATATCATTTATAATATTTTAATAATAATTTATTATTATTATTATTAAAGTTATATAAAAATTAATTTAAAAAAATATATTATTAGTAATAATTTTTTATAGGTGTAAGATAGGTTTAAATGAAAAAAAATTTCAAAGTGAAGAGCTTCCAATAGCTATCAGTTGTTTTAAGTATTGATGTTGAAAATTACAATCATAAGTGGTATTTGATTATTTGATTTAGAAAATGATTTTTTACTGTATATGTCATATGATTATTTCTAAAGGGAAAAGAATTAAGAAGGAATAAAAATGAATTACATTTTATAGGTAGCATATGCATATCCCAATTGTGGCTGAGTTTGGAAATTACATCATTGTTTGCATCGGGCGCGCTTTAGGAAAAAAAAGAAAACGATGAGTTACATCGACAGAAAGCTGTTGAGTTAGGTCACTTTTTTGACCCATTTTTCAGTCTTTGAGTTGGTCCCACTTACTGACATAGAAAGACTCAGACGGCAGACTCCCAAAAACAAGCGCTCAAATTGAGCACTTCAAAAAAAACAAAACCCTAGAAATAATTTTTTCAGAATTACAAAATATCTTCTCATATCATATCCGTCCATGTCCCAAAAATCCCTTTCTCAGGCACGTCTTTTTCTCTTCTTTTCGCCATTTATATCGTAAAGCTGTATTCAGTTCTTAAAACAAGTTGTATATTTTAAATCAAAATTCAAAAGAGAGCCTTTATTATTTACTATTTTTTTATTTTTAAAACTATAGAGTTTATAGCTTACTGATAAAAAAGCAAAAATATGAATTTTGAAACGGAATCGCAGAAAAAGAAGTACGGAGCTGGGTTTTTTTTTGGCGATGTGTACGGTATCACTATGAATATGATGCTTCCCAAAGACCTTGACCTCGATAAGATGGATCCTGATCCTCCTCCTCCTCCTCCTCCTCCTCCTTGTGCTTTTCAGCTCCGATTTCAAGTCCCTGATCTCAGGCTCGTTGTCAGAGTAAGTGCTTCCTTTTCATTTTATGCTTAAAAAAAAAAAAAAAAAAAATCCGAATTATAGGCTCGTTGTCAGTGTAGCTGCTGAGGAAACGGGGGAAAGGGACAGTATACAAACAAATGAAAGGGGGAACATTCTGAATTGTTAATTAAGAAAAACCTCATTTGTATATATATAATTATAAATTAAATGGTTACTGTATTTTGATTCTTTAGAAAATGTTGAAAAGAAAAAGAAAAAAAAAAAAATTAAAATAAGATTTTTTTTAAAGAGAAAGAAAAGCTGTTTTCATCAATTTTACCTGTTTTGAATATTTTAAATGAACAAGGAGCTATTATTTTGTTTTTACTTGTTGTACTTATCTATTTTTTTTTTTTTTTTTGCCAAATTACTTATCTATCTATTTGGTGGCTAAGAGAATTGAGATCTAAATTGATAATTATATTATTGAGCCATGAGAAATGCACGAATTAGGTTTCGCCTCACTCAATTTCTATTTATGTTGCTACCACTAATTGCAACTTTTGGTTATTGTTGCTCTGACATATATCTTATTTTTTTTTACCATATGTTGTTGTTTTTCAGTGAATATCTTCCCTTGTTTGTTCTGTGTTTCACTAATTCAAACTCTATGTTTATGTAACGCCAGGATTTTGTTAGGACTAGAGAAGTCGGTGAGTTTCTCAGCGGGGCTTTGGCTGGGGCTATGACCAAGGCTGCACTTGCTCCTTTAGAGACCATCAGGTTAGTCTTGCTCGTTTTCTTCTTCTTTCTCATTTTTAAGTACTTGTTCGTGTCCATTCCATTTGCATAATTATCTTTCCATATAGTATTTCTGGCAAAACTTTCTTGAATGGGGTAAATGTCAATTATAATTTCTAGTAGTTTTATTAATTTAACCAAATACACATTAACTTTCTGCAATGTCAATTAAGCTGAGGTCTATTCAGTTATACCATTCTTGTTAGATTTTGAATAACAGCTTGAAACTACAGTTAAGGAGTTTGAATGGTTATACTGTATTTAAATCCTATTGGTTGACTTGGAAATAAGGATGGGGTTCAATTTATTACAGAAATCTAGCTTAGATGGAAGGAAGTTATTAAAATTGGCAGGAGTTTTGTTGAGGGCTTATTATGATAATGGAACTTTCCTGTTTGATAAACTTTATTGCATTGTGGCCAGGTTTTGAGCTTTTCACTAAAGTTCTAATTGGAAAAGAATTATATGTCATACCTGCTTAGCTATTCTAAATCAGTATCAGGAATCCAGACAAGTCAAGCTAGGAAGATGGGAAGTTCAAAGGCTTCTAAATATTTGAAGACTTCATCTCCAATGATAGAGACATTGAATTGTTGATAATTGTTACCTACTGTTTGCACTAAGTTTTGACCCGTCAAACATTTGCCTGATTCCTTGTGTAAAATATGCAGAACAAGAATGGTGGTTGGTGTTGGATCCAGAAACATTTCTGGTAGTTTCTTTGAGATCATTGAACAGCAGGGTTGGCAAGGACTTTGGACTGGCAATGCAATTAATATGATTCGAATAATCCCTACTCAGGCAATTGAGCTTGGAACATTTGAATGTGTGAAGCGAGTAATGACATCAGAACAAGAGAAATGGAATCAGACTGACTGTCCAAGAGTGCAAATTGGTCCTGTCAGCTTAAACTTTTCGCTTGCCTGGATTTCACCAGTTGCAGTAGCTGGTGCTGCTGCTGGAATTGTTAGCACGCTTGCATGCCATCCTCTTGAAGTTTTGAAGGTATTTTTTTACTGGATTATTTTCCTTCAATCCAAAAATGATCAAGCTGAACAATTACTTGTATTCTATTTCTGAATCTTAATGAAACATAAAGTGAATATCTGCTGCTTCACAATGTTATTGTAATCTTGCTTCATACCCTCTCTAGGATCCCGCTTTGACCTGAGCAGTGGTGTGTAATGATCTAAGATCTACCTATACAATTTGTTTTAGCTATTGGAATTGCCCTGGAACTTTTTTACTTCTATAATTTCAGTGTCTTGAGGATATTCAAGACATTTATATAGGATTTTTTTTTGTCTCTCTTTTCATATTAAATTGACAATTCCATTTTATTTGCCTTCAGGATCGATTGACTGTAAGTCCTGACATATACCCTAGTCTAAGCATAGCAATTAGCAAAATTTACAAGGATGGAGGAATTGGCGCCTTCTACGCTGGCATTTCACCTACACTGATTGGCATGCTTCCATACAGTACATGCTACTATTTTATGTATGAGACGATGAAGAACTCTTACTGTCAAGCAAAGAAGAAGAAGTCATTAAATCGACCAGAGATGCTCTTGGTTGGAGCTCTTGCAGGTGAGGGACTAAGATTGCTTGTGTTTTTAAAATTTGCTTTTGATTTTCAGAGTAATATTAGGAGAAATGTTGTTTTTTCCATCTTTACATGCTAATGATCTTAGCCAAAAATTGTATACAAAAATAAAAGATGATGACGTATATTAAAACAAAGCAAGCATGCAATCCTCCTGCGTCAAAATAGGATTCCCCCTGGTAATCTTCAGTTGTATCTCAAACTCATCTAAATTATATTCTGTAAACCATCAGTGCTTCAGAGGATATGAATTGGCATTGGAGAGAACATGCAACTCTTCATATGTCCTTTTGGCATAAGAAAATTTTTCATTGAGATATGATGCATTATTATGGTCATTACTTGTTCCACTTTGATCTCTGTTTTCTTTTTATTACTGTGTAACTTAACCTAATAATCAATGATAACAACATGTAATATTGCTAGAAATGATGCTTTTGTTGGCAAATTGATCATGTTTGAATTTTATATCTGTAAGAAATATGGTGCATTTATTGCAATTATGTAGTTGGTGGAGCCTAAATAATTAGACGGACCTATATTTTAACTGATGATTGTTATGGTATCTGGCTTCTCATCATATTGTCATTACATTTTCCATTTTATATGGCAGGTTTTACAGCAAGCACCATCAGCTTTCCACTAGAAGTTGCTAGGAAACGATTGATGGTGGGAACTTTGCAGGGTAAGTGTCCACCTCACATGGGAGCAGCACTTTCAGAAGTCATTCGGGAGGAGGGCTTGATGGGACTTTACAGAGGATGGGGTGCAAGCTGTTTAAAAGTCATGCCTTCCTCTGGCATCACTTGGATGTTTTATGAGGCTTGGAAAGACATACTGCTTGTTGAAAAACGGCTTTTATAACAACTTTGGCGAGAGATTCCGGATTAAATCCCTTTTGGGGCCAACATTGGAATCTTTAGGCATAAACATAAGGTGGGAAGCGCCAGCTAGTTGTCTGGATGTTGCCACTTGCCGCTAGGGATCCAGTCCATGATTGGGTATCCCACCATTTACAATGAAAAAAAAAAGGCTAATGAATATGGGATTGGGCTGTGGTTTTTATGGTATGCCCATTGCGACTTCTGACTAGAAAATATCATCTGAGCTTTAAATCTTGGTGCCCCAATCGTCTGATATGTACCAAAAAATTTATGTTAACAAAATTTTGTCTCCCATATGATTTATTTTGGGGCCTTTATGTCTTACATACGTTCTTTCATGTCACCATTTTTCTTAAAAGTAGCAAGCATGTTTAATTGGTGCATTTTCAGAAGTTTCTTGCATGTTTAAAGGTCATGGCCTCGTAGAAGTTAAGCATATAAAAGTCTTCTGTCCTCTCTTCAATTCGTGCTCGACCGAACGCTAGTAATTTGTTTTATGATGGTTTTGCACACAAATGCAATTGGCTTTATTAGTGACTCCGTCGGCATTCTTTTAACTAGGTTAGCATTATTTGCCAAGTGGAAGTCTAATAATTCGGTCTTCCCTAGTGTAAGAGCAAATATATATTTTTGATTTTTTTTTTTGCACGAACAAATATATATTTTTGATAATCACCTGTTTTTGGTCAGTGTTTATTACCACAGTGACGAGAGATAATTAAGCGAATGAAACATGTTTCATGGTTACTGACGCAAAAGAATAGGTTAACATTACTGACGTACAGTCATTAATGCAATGAAGTTGCCGCTGTTGAAAAAACAAAAACTTTCCAGTGTATGAGCTAGCACTTGCTCATTTCATTGTCTATCAACTTGCCAATCAACTTTTTATGTATTGCTAAACATCCACAATTCCCACAGGAGGGTAAAATACAACAATTGTAAATAGCTATGCTATGCTATTCTAGTGACGAAATTAAGAAGCTTGAGAAAATGTCTTACATGTTGATTTGCAAACTAGATGCTATCTAACTCTAAAGTTACGCTGTTGCCACGCCTTAAAAACCGAGAAATAGAGGTGCTGCTTGATTGTGAGTTTTCAGCAAGTATGTAAAGACAGAACAAGCATAGTGCTGTAAAGAGAGAGCAATCAAAGAATAAAAAAGGTCAGGTACATATGATAAAAGGTATAATTATGAATACTGATTATTTACAATATACAAGAATAACAGACCAAAACAATGAATTTCACATACAAAAGGAAAATTCTTCCCTTCATAAGAAAGCTCAAATCTTGACTAGCTGACAATGTTAGTTATGTCCCAGAACATCTCATCAAATGTAGAGTTATAGACTTACCTTGTAATTAAGGTACCCAACAAAAAAGCATTGGCAGTAAACTAAATATATGGGGAATTTAAGCATGACTCGAAAAGTTGTCCAGTCAACAATTTTCCCACCAACGGATTTGCTTATGCAGTAGATAAACCAGCCGCAGGTGGATAATGCAATCATTCTAATTTAAATACACAACTTTTAGTTTTCCATTGTTCTTTGCTTCAGCCTTTTCTCTCATACCTTCTATTTATTTACCTTTTTGTCCCTGTCCTTTCTTTTTGCGGTTGGGACTTGGGAGATGAGAGAGAGGAATTTTGGGAGATTAGCAGTTCTAGATTATGCATTATCAACATATTCTAAACCTCTTTTTTTTTTTTTTTAACAAAGACACCTAAATGTGACAGAAAGAAGATTGAACACTAAACTTGAATTAGAACGAAACAAGTAGTGAATGTCACTTGCAAACAAATGTGTATTAGTATTAGCATACATACCAGCATAAGCAACTGTAAAGCCTGATACTAATCGTCCCAAAGCTGATAGAACATAAAGACAAATGACAACCTGAAGAAAAATAATAAATAATATCAACATGGCAACTCTTTAAACAGAATATTACAATTTTTAAGGAAAGCATATAGATGGTGATGAAAGAAAGTGGATGGAAAAATTCCTTCCCATAAGGCTCTAAGAAGCCTTGAATTAGATTGAGAAATGAGTTCTAAGGTACAGCATTCACCGACTAAGGTATCTAGACAACAAAATTAGTCTCCCCCAGAATGCTCAGTTCTCTTAGTCAGAGCTCATTACAAGAATAGTAGAAAATCCTTAAAAATTATATTCTCATGTAAAGCCATCAACAAATAATTTTACCTTGAAGAATAGCCTCTTGTCATGCCCAGTTGCTGCAACCCTCAAGACAGACTCAGCCGCCCCTATAGTATTAGCAAACCCTGCGACGATGCTGTTAGCAGTGTCCTGAGAGATCTGCCACTCAAGTGGATCCACAGGTACCCTACAACAATTGGACAATGAAATTATGAAAAATAATATCCTTTTGAGATATTCCAATTCCCAATTTCCAGAAACCCTAGAATATAAAGAAAATATACATACGAGATGTTCATCTGGCGGAAGAGAAGGCCGAGAATGGCGAGGGAGCAGAGAAGGACGATGAGGACATCGGAAACTAAAGAGAGAAGGCTAGCATTCCGATAGGCGCAGTGGTAGTAAACCAACGTACCACATATCAATCCAATCATCGGCTTCCCGATTTCGCTTCTTTTATTATTATTATTAGTGGTACCCTCCATCTCTGTGTCTCAAAGATTGAATCTTTTTCTATTCTCTGTTCTTTTATCAAGGAGAAGGACAAGTGACTTTGAAAAATCTAAAAAAGGAAGATTGCAAACGACATGACGTCGAAAACAGGTTAGAATGTTCCAACAGCCATTATTGATTGATAGGATTTAAGATGATTGCCACCTATTATTTCAATCCTTAATTTTTGTATGTATTAATCATTTTTTTTAAAACAAATTTCCCACCAAATTAGAAAATTATGGAAACCTTTTCTTTATCAAGGTTATTTATGGAAATTTTTTTGGGTAAATTACTATTTTTGAAAAAAACTCAAATTGAATATTAACTCTTTTAATTTTTTTTAAAAAAAAATTATAAATAACCAAAAATACTTTTACACTATAAAAAAAAAATTATATAACATTCCATTTTAATTAGTTTGAAATACATATATAATTTTCATTTCAAAAACGTATATTTTTTTATATCATTAAAATATATAAATATTCTTTAAAACAGTTGAAACAAAAATTGAATTCGAATGAACTAAAAATTATATATATATATATATATATATGTTCACAAAATTAATTTTAGATCTAATTAGATAAATTGAAAAAAAAAATTAATTAATTTGTTTTTATCTTTCTTTTCTTATAATCAATAGTATTTTAATATACAACTAAAAACTACTTTTAACTTATTGTAAAGAACTATTTTATTAACGAAAATAAATATAATAAATTATTTAATTCATTTCTAAAAAAAAAAAAGAGAGAGAAATTTATTAATTAAGCTAAATATCAAAGACTAAATATTAATTTACCCAAAAAATTGTTAGCTTCATTGCAATATATATATATATATGGCACTACTCAAAACTTTGAATTGAAATCCATCAAACACACAAGCATAGAACATCATCTCTCTTGCTCCCCCAGTTTCCCCAAGAGAGGGAGAGAGGAGAAAAGAAGAAGAAGAACATGAAGATTGAAGACAACGAGCAAAACTTCTGTAGTCAAATTTCCCAAGCAATAAGATTACCTTTAACCAATCACCATTAGTAATTTCTATACATAGATACATAAAATACAGTTGAAGACAAATATATAATATAAATACATGTATACACTAATGGCCTAATGGCATATTTTTGCAAAGAATAGTTGCCCATTCCACATTTTTTTTTTTTTTTTTTAATCTGCCAGATGGATTTTATCCCACTATGTTTTCTCTGTCCACCAGAAGCAGGATTCTCTGGCAATTTCATGTTGCTTCTCAACAATTTTAGCTCTCCGAGGCTTCACTTTCTGTATAAAAATAATGAAACTTAGCATTGCTCCAAAATGCATATCAATGTATAGAAGCATTGCTGCTTTATATTGTAACCATTTATCATATCAATGGATATCCATTCAAAATGAATTTTCCAAAACATCAAATAAGCAGTAGAAATGCTTAGATACTATGGTGTACCTTATCGATACAAATTAGTACCAAAATAGCCACCTACTATTTCATTATAAATTTGCTCCTGGTAGGGGAGGGGGGCTTTCTACTATGTTTGGTTTCGAATCAGCCTATAACTGTTCCAGATAATAATGTTTGCAAGGAAATAAGCTCCGTGATATATAGGGGTACCATGCCCACAGAAACTCAACAGTTTGACTCATCTTGACAGCAGTTTGATAGGAAAGGGCACTTCTCAATGATGTTCACATGGAGAACCATCTAACGTGAAAAGTTCAAGGAGGCAAGAATGTTTAAAGGAAACTTCTGTGATAATATCTATCTCTAGCAAATAGAAGCAGGTTCATTGTTAAGCAATTATTATGCTGATATTCTTAAATACAACATTTTACCCATTGTGACCTGCTGTTTCAGAAATTATTTTTGTCAAGGTATCAGCACATACAAAGAGAGATTCAAATATGCACATTTATTGAGACAGAATATAGGCGCACCTTCACCACATAGTTGCTCAAACCGAGCAACTATGTGCTTCCCATAAGTGTATTTCTTCAAAGCATGAAGATGAACTCTTATACGATCAAGTAATATTTCCCGCTGTTTATCATTGCTTGTTTCAAGGATCTTTTGGACCACATAATTTGCAAATTGGTCCTTCATCATTGTCTAGAATACCAAAAAAAAAAAAAAAAGGAGTCATAATTCAGTAAGCAGTAGCTGATAATTCCCAAAATTCAGAGAATTAGTAATATTGATATAGAATTTAACAAATCAGATTGGCTATTTCTGTAATGCCTAGGGCAAAGTGTAGTTCATGCTGAGTTTCTGATATCCTCTATAACTGAGAAGAGAAGAATTAATTAAAATAAAATAAAATGATAGGCAGGTTTAAATTTTAAAAAAAAAAAAAATGTTTTCATTTGAATACAATGACAAATTCCATATCCAGTTCAAATTTCACCAGAAAAAATCATCTGACTTGATCAACAAGATAATTTATCTAACTAAAAGATTACTGGAAGTTGGGTCATCAATATGACAAGCATGTGTTTATTCTGAAATTGACATGAAATTAGAAATACATAATAAACAAACAAAAGCAAAAGGTAACCCCTAATTACTTAGAAAATTATAAAAATCGAAGACACATGGCAGTCAGGCTGGCTCATTTTGAAACTTTGCAAGCAAACCAACAAAACCATAGTTTATAATGGTATGAAGTGTCATACCTTGATTTTCAACTTATCATGAAATTATTAAGAAACGTCACTTTCACTTACCAACAAGTGATCGTTTTCCTCAGGTTGCGCAATAATCTCCTCAATCAAGAGCTCCTGTTCAGCAGGATTACCATGCTCTAAACACTTTTCAATGACATTGGATGCATACTTATGCTGACTCATTTGTACAATTTTCCCAGCCATCTTGCTGATAATCTGGCTCCTTTCGTGAGCCTTTCCCCTCTCCAAAATATGCTGCAAGCAGTGAATCAGTTATGCAATTAAGACAGACCAGAAAATAGGCTGACACGAAAAATATATGAAAAAATGCACCATCTAGGCTCACAAGAGCCATTAAATAGTAAGCCAAGCTTCAGGTCACAGGTCAAGCCCATATGTAACCAAGACTGAACAAAAAAGATCATTGCCCCTGCAAAACAGAAGCAATGTATACCAGGTTCTACATATGCAAATCCTGAAGAAAACTTGCAACAAATCAAACACAAGTATTATGGTTCAAGAAACAGAGGTGATGAACTTTTGGTTTAGAAAAGGTCTTCATAAAGATATCCAAACTTGGACAGGTTGAGGTTGAGGTCATATAATAGATGGTCACCTCCGTCTATCTCACCCTCAAATTTGTGAAGGATGGGAACCACACAACTCCCAGAAAACCTTCCCATGGATAAGCTTTTATATAATGTGTGTGCAAGGCACATAATTCCCAAACTCCTATTCCTCCAATCTGGTCATTCTTACCTATGTCCCAGATCACTTCCCTTAAGGGGACACCTCAATGGTTATGACTACAATCCACCACTGCCATGCTGAAACCCATCAAAATAAAATTTCAGACATCATGACTTGATGCTGCTATATTTATTGTAGGCTTGTAGCATCAAGATATCTTACTCTAGTTTATATTCTTCACTGTAATGAAAATTTCGCTCCTCTACAAGCTCAGAAAAAATGACTTCTGGTAGTAAGGCAGAAATACTGGAGGTTTAATTAATGTTCTTTTGAGAGAGAGAGGTTTTGTCTATATATTAAAAACTTTTACTGCGTCAGGATTCTCTATCTACTCCAAGGTTTTACTTGTTAGCATGTAATGGTTTTACTGTGTCAGGTATTCAACTATTATGACATTATTGATCCTTTTCTTGCAATCTCCATCATTTCTGTACATCATGAACTGATTTATAAAGTAACAGAATGAAGTAAAAAGTAAAAATAAGTTAATAATAATATTTCAATCATATATTGAGACCTCAAATCCCTGCTATCCCCCACCAACCACCCAAAAAGAACATGGACAATTGCTCACATGGGTCCATACAATATAAGCTCACTGTTGGGAAAAAAAGTAGTCTGAGGAACAAAAATGAATTACCAAAGTGTGATATCATGAAGAAAAACACATTATTTTGAAAAATAATTATTAGCAAAAGTTGACACATCAAGGAAACTAAACAATTAAGCAGCACAAAGAAAAGAAAACCAACCTGAGTGACATAGTTGCCATACTGGTCTTGAGCAAGAAGGTAAGCAGATTCTAAGATTTCATCTATTATACATTGACTTTGCAGCTCATCTGAGCAATGCTCCAAAACACGCTATGACAAACCAAAAACAGAAAAGTTTAAACTTTAAAAGCAACTTAACAAAAATGAAAAAGGGGCTTGTGTACCCATCAAACTATGGATAAGTACCTGAATGACACGACAACCATAAGGGTGAGTGGCAAGTGCAGCAACCTGGCCTTGGAAAGCAGAAATAATAAATTCAATGTTCTTTGTAGGCACACATTCTATACACTTCTGTATTACATGATTTCCATTTTGATCATGTACACATCTCATAACATTCCCATCAAGTTCTTGAACGAGCCGACTTTTCTGATCAAGCTCAATCACTTCAAGGGCCTAGAAAAAGCAATTATGTCATTATATCAATAGCATCTGAACCACATATGAAGTCATTCAAACAAATATAGACAGTTTCCCAAAACAAACTTTGGCATCCAAGAAAAGACATTTGTTACCCAAAAAATGGTAATTTACCCAAAACAATATAAGCATGATTAATATCAGGACAGAGAAAAAATTACAAAAGGGAAAGTTATTTTAGATGTCAAGAGTAGTCTCTTTTATATAAAGAAAGCAGCCTCTCATGTTTGACAATTGCATTCTGTTTTTGTTTCATTCCTTTTGTGGATGAGTCACTCTCGGCATGGCCAATATTTTGCAAGTCCTTTTGGTTTTGTTAAGGACTACAGGTCCACAACAGGAGACAAAGTGTCAGAGACCTTTAGGCATCTGGATCCACCCTGCTAAATGGCTCATAAAATGGAAGAGTAACGGTTGCTTGCACATTTGCCAACCTTAAATTTTCTCCACGTGAACAGAGAGAGGACCTATAAGTACTGGCCCATTGTACCAAATTGAGGATCTCAATGACAGGAAAAGGTGTTAAAAGGAAGCAACAGAAGACTGGAGATTATACAAGCAATCATGCTTCAGAAGCCAATAAATCAAAGGACAATAAGCTAGCCAACAACATCATCATTACCCAAGAACCTGGAATATCAATAAACAATATTAAAATTCAGTGGTTACTTCATATGCCATGAGGATCCTATTCAACGAGGCTGACCCAAGAGACAGAAACTCAGAACAGATGGACGTTTAACAACTCATTTTTAAAGAAAAGACCATCAACCCAGTGTAAAATACTTGACATAGTGAACCAAAGAAAGATATACGATTCCAACCCAATAAGCACTGCCGCCTATCCCCTTTCTCCAAGCACACCATAGCATGAACAAATTCTAAGAGCTTATCAAACAGAAAAGGAACGTGCCACAAGAAAACAGTTATTCTTTTGCTCCAAAAAAAGTCACCAGACACCCACAAGGGACATAGGGACACACCAATGATTTTAGTATCGAAATACTACTCAAATCCGCAACCTGATTATATTTATGTGCTTCTCAAGTCAAAATCACTAAAAACGATAAGTAGCATAAGATGTTGGCATGCTTAATGGAATTGTAAGACTGAAAGCATTAACTTACCTTCTGTATCACACGACAACCATACATCTGCAAACTTAACTGCAACATCTGTCCAGAGAGTTTATCTGCAAGCTCCTTTCGCTGTTCAGGATTTCCATGCTCAAAAAACTGTAATGCAAACAACCAATTTCATCAGTAAGAAACATGCCATTTACAAAGTTCTAGAATCCAAATCTATTAAGATAATTTACACTCACCCTTTTTCTGTCTTAGCTTTTATTTTTTGTTTTATTTTATTTATTTGTCTGGCAGTTGGGGGGCGGGGGTGTTACCATTTAAAGCAGGCAAATCATAAAAGCATACCTTTTGAATAACATAATTTCCAAAAACATCTGTCATTAATTTTGAAGCATGAGGAAGTACTTCTTTAAATACAGACACCTTTTCCTCAACGCTGCAATGTTCTAGCTTCTGCTGAATAAAACGACTCCCATGTTGATCAACACTGAAGTTAAACATGGTACAAAATTATGTTTTATGTTGGGGATTGTAAAGCAATCATATTAGATATGCAAGCAAAACAAGCTCAGTACAGAAACCTGCCTAAATTCAACTATATGCCCTTCTATGTCTGAAAGTTCAAATTTTCGAGCACTGCTTGATTTTAGTTCTTCAAGAAAATAATGCCTTTTGGGCTCATCAAAGCTGTTGACTCTTTGTATTGGACCTCCAGAATATAGTCCTATATTTCTACTTGAACCTTGGGGAAACCTCATGTCATTTCGCTGACCAATATGATTGATTCCACCTATAGGAGATGAAGGCAGTACTGGACTGGGAAGTGATGCAGCTGGGAATTGGGTCATGACTCCCATGCTTGGGGGACCACCATAATAACTACTGCCAGTAATTCCCACTTTTCCTGGACTTGCTATGCTTAGACTTCCATTTGTTGGAGGCTGAAATTTATGATCACTCCTATAAGCAGCAAAGGAAGACTCCTTGTGCGGAAGAAATGAATCCATCTGGCCCCCTATGGCACCGCTTGATGCCAAACGATTCTGCGGAAATGTAGCACTATAAGCATCTCCAAAAGGATGCTGAATGTATTGCATATAAAGTGGATCCACATATGAAGGTTGAAGCATTAATCCGTGCTGTCCATAAAATTTGCCTAGATGTTGCAGACCACCTACATGTGGAATGTTTTCCCCAGCTGACGCACCAGTAGCTCGACCATCAAAGCTTGGACCAGAAGCACCAAACGGCACAGGAATGGCGCCATGAGAAGGATAGCCAGTCATAAAAGGGGGAAGAAATGCAGAACCTAAAGCATATCCACCCATCCCATACTGTGGAGAATATAAACCAGATGGCTGAAAGTTAGGGTAAAATGGAGATCCTCCAGTCATATAGGCTGCTGCTGATGCATAAGAAGGAGGGTTAAGTACAGGAGAATGCAACGATGACTGCGCCTCAATAGAGGAGAACCTAGGATGGTCATGGGACTTTTTTTCCATGCTATTGTGTTGATTCATTCCTTGAGAAATCATTTGAGCCTGATGTGGAATGCTTTGTTGCATAGGTGAATTTAGCGGCATATTCCTCCCATAAGATTGTTGGTCTTCTTTGTTGTTTCTCGTTCTAGGCTCTCTAGCAATACCTAACTGAAGGGCACCTCTACCTGGGGTATGACCCTCCAAATCAGTATCTTTAGTGCTTGATTCATCTTTTTTCCGTGTTGGTTTCTCATCCAGACATGGTGAGCTAGGAAAAGAGGTGATTGTAGGATCATTATCAGATATTAACCTGATAGCATCTACCGCCAGGGCATATGTATCAACACCAACATCATCAGAACCTGAATTTGATTCTGATGCTTTTGAAATGTTAACAGAGGAAACATTTGAAGAAGTTACATGGACATCGAGATCAACAGCTTCCTCTGCTGCATGGCTCGAGGAACGAGACTGACTATAAACAGGAGATGGTGTGCGAGGGAAGTCTTCCTACAAATCCATCAAAACGTCAAGGGGGATGGATAGGATGATAATTGAAGTGAAGCAAAATTTTCAACTAAAGAAACCAATAATTACTTGTGAGCTCAAAAAGTTATGGACAACTTAGTCAAAACCAAAGCTATACTAGAATTTTATATATATAATGTATGTATATTTGTATTATATCAGCGTTACAGTGTAGTTATGTGTGGGATGTTCTTTTAATTATTGCTTTATGCCATGCTGTACTGTCAACATATATGGGCATCCAAATGTGAGGATGTGCCCCTAGGTAGAAGGATAGAATTCTGGTTTAAAAGAATTTTCAAAAAATGAGGAAGTAAAAGCATCATCTTTAGGTTATGTAAGGCCTTGATTCATAACCTATTTTCAAGCTAATGTACAAAAATATTATTAACCTATGTTGAGAATAGAAAGCTGTATACCTGTATCAGGTCAACCAAACTTTTGTGCCGACCTGCCAGAGAAGTTGCATTCTGTCCAGAGACAGTTGCACTAATATTTTCTGACACTTCTCTGGGTGACTTATCATCCTCTGGCTCTTCCTTATGAGTTGAAAGCATAGACAATTGCAACGATTTATTGCCACTGTCATCTATGGAAGCAGATCTCAAATTATTACCAAAGCCACCGATATGACGTACAAGTCGGCGATTCTCTCGTGACATTAGCGGTGGGGGGAGCCTTGGATTCAAGTTTATGTTAGAACAGTAATATGCAAAATAGGCTGGATCAGAGCGCAGTTGTTCCTCAGACTCACAATTCTCAATAGCACTGCTTAAACTTTCCAAGTTAGAACTCATGCTAAAGTTTTGTTGAGCTAAAAGATTCCCAATAGCAGCAAATGACCCCTCCATACTTGGTGGTGCACTGCCACTTCGACTAGGAACCATATCTGTTTGATCTCCATGGAACCTGTGCCCCTTCACAAGCAATCCCGAGTTTTCTGCAGCCATATTATTTAAGGACGTACCAAATATAGCAGCATCCTTAGAAGAAGGCCACTTGCTAGCTCCACTACTCTCCACCATTCTCATAGGGCTCTCAGTTGCCATTCTGCTTAGAACTATGCAGAACCTTTTTTTTTTTTTTTCCTTTTTAGGATAAAAAAGAAAGTCACATTAGTTGATCCATTGGAGTTGAGCCAAGTTGATCAAATGCTGCATTCAGCAATTTAAAGGTCTGATAAGAAAAGGAAGAAAATTGAAGTGATAAAAATAAGGAAACTTATCAAAAGCTAGATAATTTCTCAAGTATACAAATTATAAGATTAAAAGAGGAAAGACAACCAGCTGAAGTATGAATGCCAATAAAGAAGCTTCAACCTACTCAAAACAGTTGAGAATTTGAAGTTAATATTTCCTCTTACCATGAACTAGACATCAATTTTTACGGACGATCACTACACATTATTCCAGTTCTTGCTCCCCAAATCTTCCTTTCTAAGTAGCACACATCTAGGTCAATCATCTGGCATAACCCAAGTACCCCAAAATGGATGGAGATTACACACCACACAGATCTCTACAACAGAACAAATGAAATGAAAAATATCCTGTTACAACAAACCCACTCCCTATAACTAGGTAATTTTTATTCCTCCATCGTTCATAATGAATGAAAACTCAAAAAGTTGAAAAAATTTTGAAAAAATTCCAATATCTCAAATGCTCTCTACCACGAAGTTCAAATATTGAGCTTTAAATACCCAATTTCAAAAGATATCCTGATACTACAATCCGTGCAATCTCTTTGTGCGCTTTGGTTTTTCAAATGGCCATGTTCAAATTCTCCTCTCTGAACTAAACTCCACACGCAACTGCTGACTCTTGGAAAAGATTAAACCCCATAAAGAATTGAAGATTCATAAACGAAAAAAACATACACTTGAACAATAGTTATCACGGAACAGCATTAGAAAAAGAAGGAAAAATAAAACTACAACTTTTCCAGCCGTACACTTACAAGCAAAAGCGATGAAACCTGCCAAAAGAAGCCAAATTCAGGAAAATAAAAGAAACCCATTAATCCTAAACCACTAAACTCCTTCTACAGGGAACTGGTCAACAATCAAATTGAATGATCAGAGTAATATACATAGTAAAGACAGAGACTTTTTCAGTTATGTATGTGTATTTGTGTATATCTATGAAAGAACAGAGCAATGAGAGTCTCACCACCAAACCCAATTCTGATGGAGAGTTTTGTTAGAAGACGAAAGTTTTAGACTTTAGAGAGAGAGAGAGAATTTGTTGTGCTTTGTATTGTAAAACACAAAAGTCGCTTGCAAAAAACCCTCACAGTTAGCCCAGGGTTCAAATCTTTTCAATTTTAATTAAATGTATAATATAATATAATTAGCCAATTTCATTTTTGCTTATGCTGTTCTATCAATTGACGATAATGCCACTGAGCGTGGTTCTACAGCTGAGGTTCAGTTATTTTGTAATTTTATGTTATGGATATAGGGTATTTTAGTCTTATAATGAGACTATAGACAGGCACGGATGTACACGTGTTTCTTATAAATCTTGTAGTAAAGAAATAATAATAATTGACACGTGGTAAGAGTGCTAATCGCTGACATCAGACAGGTATGTCCTTTTCTGGTTAGGGTGTGTTTGGATTTGTTTACATATCTGGTTTTCCATTTTGGGTTAAGTATTATTGAGGATGCACGAAAACGACCAACAAAAACTGTCAAAACACTTATAAGATTTGGAATTGGAAAATCTATTGGCCAACCTTTTTTACCTTTTAAGACAAATTTCGGTTTAATACAATCATGCAAATTATCCAATTACCTAAAACCCTAATTATAAATATCATTATTCATTTCCATTAGCAAAACAAAGATAATAACTTAGTTTACTATAAATAAATAAATTTTAAAAAAAAAAACTTAGTTTAAAAAATTAATATATTTTTTTTTTTTTATCTTCTACAAAATTACTATTAAAATTGTTATAATATACAAATAATTAAGAATTTGTTTGGATAAATAATCATTTTAAAAAATTGAGTTTTCAAATTTGAGATTGTATTAATTTTTTTATTTTATGATATTATATATTTAAAATTTAAATGTTTTAAATATTTATCTAAAATAATAATAAATTAATAGAAAGAAAGATAAATGGAAAGGAAAAGCCTTATTCCTTCCATGCATTCATTTTCCTCCCAAACAAACACGATAACTTACTAAATGGAATAGTGTGAATAATAAAAACAGAATTGACTGAAGTAACCACGAAACGTATCGTGCAGCAGAGAATCAAGGAGACAGGGGTAAATTAGTAAATGCAAAGTAGGAATAAGTATAATTAAGGAGTATAATATACTAATAATGAGTTGGGATATTCTAGTAAGTAGTGTAAGAAAAGTTAGCAAAAGCGTGAAAATAAAGCAAAAAAGAAACCACTGACGTGACGATAATAGAGGCCTTCAGATGATCCGCTTAGTCAACCATTCTCTACTTTGGAAAATTAACACCACCACCTTTACAAACTTTGTATGGCCTCTTTTTTTAACCTAACTAATAATGGAGATATTAATATTGGAAATTCACTTGCTTTTATTCTTCTTCGTCTTTAGGTCAGAGAGATGGGTCACAGTCACACACATGCGGGTGACAGAAATGAGAAGCTCATGGTCATTGTCATGGGAGGGATAATCACATCAGGGCGTGTTGTCCTATTCTAACAAAAGGGTCCACTCATAACCACGCAACCACAAGAGAAGCAGCCAAACAAAAAGCCCAAGGCCCTAACTCTTGGGGATCTTGTGGGGTTATGGCTGGCTACAGGCTACTGGCGGCTCTTATCTATTTAGCTTGTCTCTATCCTGCTCCTTTGCTTTCTTCAGAGAAGAACTATACATAAACTTGGCCCATCATTTTTTTTTCTTTTCATCTAAAAGAAAAAAAAAATCACCAATATGTGCATATCTGCAACAAAACAACACCAATATGGTTGAGGAGATGGAAGTTCTCATTCTCAACATACTAACAGTTTAAAAAACAATTTCAGTCAAGTACACACATACACAGGCTGCAGAAATCCCCTTCTCCCCGTTATGCAAAACTGATTTTAGTTTCCCTAATAAAAGGGATATCTATGCCCTCTCTGCAGATTAATAGATGGCACCATTTCCATAAGTAATTTTATACTATCTATTCATCTGCCATAGGATAACAACCACCCTTTTTCACATTTCGGTGTCTTGACTTCAGCTAACCATCTGATAAACCAGCTTCATCCATCCTTCCTCAAACCTACTTATTAACAAGGGAACAGAATGGGAGAGGGGTCTCTTTGAAATTTCCCCTCTGATAAATCTAGTTTTTTCATCTTTTCTTCACACCAAATTAACTGCTCTTTACTGATCCTCACCATCCTAATAACTCTGGATAAGATCTTCACATCTATCAGACCAAACAACACCTCAACATCCTCGTACATTTGAGGCCATGATTTCTTCTTCCAACCTTTACTCTTTTTACATAGCTCCTTCAGCTTCATCCTTTTCTGAAAATAAATAGAGATATAAGTTAAAAGGCCACAGTAGTCAATGGTTAAAAAACTTATCAAAAATTAAAAAAGAATAAATAAAAAGAGACTAGTTCTGATGACTAAAGTTGTTAAGTATGCATCTCGTGGCCCAACAAATATATCATTCTCTGTCTACAGGCTCAGTCAATGAGCAGTTACCATTTACCAAAAGATTTTCCTGCAAGTTTTGATTACCGAAGGTTATAAGCCAAATCATGAGATAATGACATCCACTCCACCTCTTGTTTCCACGAGTAATCATCAAAATCTTGCACATTAATTTTTTGTAGTCCAACTTGAGTGTCTGAGGTCTTGCTACTGTGCTGCATACAAACATAGTTGTCCAGAAGAACAAATAGCTCCATGAATCTCCAATATCTACATGAAAGCGGAACTTCTGAACTCCTAAAGCTCTCTAGCAAATTTTATATATCCCACAACCATAATTTAATGTCAAACAAATTTTCAGTGATTCCTCACACCCAAAAAAGGACATAGTCAGGAACTGAGATAATTAACCACATTCATCTCAAATGAAGACTTTACACATATCAAGCGGACAAAAATTTCAACCGATGTTGTGATGTACACTAGTTTTGATCTCATCTCTTCTTCTTCCCTTTTTTCTAATAGCTTGAACATAATTGAATGTGACATGTACAATTAAATTACACATAAATAAACTTTCTGACAAGAAGAAAATATAAGGATTAGTCAGCGATTAGAAGCCAGAGATTGACCTGCTAGTTTGAGGTATTTGGTAGCCATGGCGCTTGGAAAATGTTTCACAATTTAGGGGGTTGAAGTTTCAAGATTTTAGTTGGCATGATATAAGCTAGGATTTCTAGTTGTTGGCATTTTGACTTCCAACCACCAATAATTAACTGTAATAGCAAATCTAAACAGGCTTGTACTCTCAAGAAATAATAGGTGTGCCTCATCATACTTCCACTGAACAATATGAACATATATCATAATAAACATAAAACAAAGAGAGTTTACAATCATCCATGTAGGTTTCACATAGATTTCAAAGAGCGTCAAGGCCTCCATCTTTTCTTATTATAGTTGTTATTATTATCATTTTCAAACTTTTTTTTTCCGGTTGGGGGGGGGGGGGACAAGAATTTGTCCAACAAGTTCATGATTGTGCAGATGATGAACAAATGATTCAATTAGATACAAAACCTTTCTCGGGTTATAGACTGCAAACTCAACCACAGCTCTCCCCTTTGTTATTGTTCATAATAAATATGTGCCTATGAAATTGAATAATAGAAACATTATGTATACAAGATAACATGAAATAACTTTACCTTCTCAAGTGAAGATTGAATCAGTTGAAGAGGGGTCGCAATATGATTCTGATTTCCAAACAAGTGCAGAACACTGCCTGATTTTTTCTTATCCATCTTCAGGAAAAGGTGGAAAGTAAGTATTGAGCTCTCCATTATTCTGATAAGATCAGGTGCCAGGACCAGTACATCAGACACCATTTCCCCAGTCTCTTTTTTATCTGAACCTGAAGTGATTCATGAATTAAATTAAGCAAGAATTTGAAAACACTAGTATTCATTTAAACAGAGAAATGCCTGACTTGTTACTCAGAGGACAGGTAAAACTGAGTAGTATTATTAGCACGTTAAAAGAAAAACAGAAACCATAAAGCAGTCAAAATTTCAATAAAATCCATTTCTTTCTCTCTCTCTCTCTCCGTGAATTCACCACAGTGAATATACCTTTTCCATTTGGAACCTGGAGTAGTTTGGGTAAAAGATTCCTTGCACGAGCATAAATTTCTGCTCTAAGACCTTGCTCAAAGGGCTCATTCTCAATAAATCTTTGTAATAAAACTTGGAATTGCTGGAACTGCTGAGCGCTCTGGTTGTAACATGTTGGGCTTTCAGGCTGGCACAAGATTTTGTGACTCAGTTGACTGTATTGGCAGTGAAGCGCCTCCCAAGTTAAGCAAATTTGAGCTACATATGCAGTTTCAAGATCTTGATATGGGTCATGCTGTGGCTGCTGAAGGTGCTCAGTTTCATCTTCAGGTTCTTCAATCTTTTTCAAAGAAAGGCAGCGGAAGGGGGATGATAGCTTCTTCGATGAAGACTTTGGTGATGGAGTTAAAGGAGTATGGCAGCCTGTCTCACAATAGATCAGGTTATTGCATATTGCACAGCACTCAGACAACACACTGGAAACAAAATTTTAACAATTTGGAAGAAAAGTCACAGAGACAGAGGCTAGATGCCTTTTAAATCCTACGTATAAAGGTTATCTGCCAACAGAAAAAGACAAAAGACACATCAAAGCCTTGAGTAGTAATGATGGGTCATAAATATTTTTCCTGCGTACATTCTTAACTAGGGCAAAGGAATAAGAATCTGCCGGTACAATAACTCATGTGCCAATCCAACCCATAAAAGTGAGGACAAGCATTTCATTAATCTATAAAGAAATTTTTTTTTAATGTTCTTTAATCAGGTAACTGTGCCCATGAAACCACAAAAACTCCATGCAAACATAACAAAAAAGTTGCCACTCTAGAAGTGATGACTTGTGTAAAGACATGAAAGTGCATCATCAACTGGAAGTCACATGACAAAATGGAACCTCTCCATACTCAGAATAATATAGATCAGATGATTGTATTTTCCCAGTGGAGATATATTTTCTAGTATGTTTCTCTGATGTTCAGAAAACTTGCAAGAAAAAAAGTCAAACATTTAGCACTGCAGCAATGATGGAATATCTTTCCAGATAAGTTAGAAAAACTTTACCAAATAAAACTAAATTAACAGTGGAGAACTACAAGTCTACAACCAAGAAGGAAAGATTGTAGCGTTTCAGCAAAGTTATGTTAATTCCAAAGGGAAGGAAGGCATATGCATACATTTAACAATAAAATTTTGCCAAGATAAGAAAATAAAGTTTTCACTCAATATAACAGCACACTACACAACAAGAAATCCACATATATTTTCCAAAATCACGGGCAAAAATTCAAAAATCTCAACAAAACAACCTCAATTAGGCCTTTTTTTTTTTTTTTTTTTTTCTGTTATTGAAACATTAAAAAAATACCCTAACATAATGTCAGTTGAGATGGATGATGAGCACCCAAGTCGATATCGAAGAAATGGGCAAACCAACTTTTTCCCAAAAAGTCGTTTCTCCACTGTTCCAAAATGTGACTACGGTACATTTTGCACAAATCCAATGACCGTAGATGCATTCTCAAAAAGATAAGGGATTAGTTCTGGGATAGACTTATATTTGTAGGTAAACTGGTGAAGTTCTAATCCACTCAGGAAAAAAAAAAAGTACTCTGCAATATAAATATAAATATAGTCGATTCTGAATAATGCAATTTTAAGTAGAAAATTCATAATGAAAAGGATGGTTAGATTCGCTAGAAGTCATAAAATCCACCCGGCCTTTGTATAGGAGATCACCTAGATTGCAAATTGATGTAAGACAGATAAGAAAAAGAAAGATCTTACCATAAAAAAAATAAAACAATAATTAAGAAAACTAGAAGTTAGACTAAGGAAACAAAGAAAGAGAAAACTCCAATTGTCAGACAAAACTTGCGGCAAAACATGATCATCGCAAGAAAGCAAGCAACTGAACCAAAACAAAACAAAATTTACCATTTTCTTTGAGTTGCTGCACAATCATCCGATCAAATAACAGCATACGCTCACAGTACTTGTCATACACAGCATCAAACCCACTCCACCATTTCCTTCCTTCTGCTTCAACATCCCTCCATTCACTAGCACTCGTCACTCCTTCACTCTCCTCCTCATCTTCCTCCTCTTCAGGGCAAGACTCTTCTTCAGGAATTAATACCATAAAACTGTTTCTTCTCAGTTCTTTCAACCTTCTCTTCACCTCATTTGTGATAAAATCATCGTCATCATCCTCAGCTTCAGCTACAGGATCAGCATTAGCAGACTTGTTACTCACATTATCGCCAACAGTGGTACTCTCATTCTTTGGGTCCTCTGGCTGCGGTAAAGGCTTATCCTCTAAATCCTTCTCAGGGTCTGATTTGTGGGCTTTTCTGAACTTCTTTACTTTGAAGAAATCCATCTTAGAAGGTAGATTCTTTCTCTGAAATCACACTTAAGGATCCAAATAACAAAACCTAAAAAAAAAAAAAAACTTGGTACCTATAGATGAATAATCTGGATCCGGAAACACTTGCCTTTTTTATTTTCTTCTTCTGTTTCCCCTTTTCCCCAAATCTTAAAAGGGACTTATCTTAAATCCTCTAGTCAAAACGGTCAAAGCAGAATCAGATATGAAAGAATCCACGAAGATCACAACAAAATGTACATCCATCTACACTATAAAAGTAATTATCAGCTCCAAATCAACGAATAAGCTGCTTTGAAGAAACGATTAGTATCCCTATGACCCTCACTTCAAATCAGTGCTCACTGAAGCAGTATTGTAGTGCAAATCACTATCAACACCTAAAATCTGAATAAAAACATCAGATTTACAGCATATATACATTAACCATTTTCACAGCTAAAAATGGCATCTTTAAGCATTACATCAATAACACAAAATGCCCATGATAACTCTCTTAAAATATTTCTCCAGATTGCAGAGCTGCAACAGTACGATTATTGCAATAATCTCAGCCAAAATCTGAGAAAATCAAGCCATCCGTGACCATTGTGAAACGAAACCCTAGAAAACAGAAAGCTTAGAATTGGAAAGATAAACAGAGCTTTTAGGTTTCCTTAACCAGGTATTGTAAGGAAGAGAGAGAACAACAGTGACCCAATACTAAAAGAGAAGAAAGAAGAAAACGCTATAAATGTGAGCAATAAATTGCACCATTTCCACTTCCACTTCCATAAAAAATGATTTCAGTTTTGAAAGGTACAATTATGAATAGATTGGTTTTTAGAAAGGCCAGGCCTCTCTCAAAAATAAGTAAGAAAAAATAAAAAGCAAAAAAGGATCGCAAGGCCGAAGAGTAATTGATATTGATAATTAAAAAGAGATTAAGGCATAGATTTGCAGGGAGCACGGGACCCGATGGGAACAGTGAAGAAGACACAGTAGAGAGAATATTGTCAGAGGTTGCACATCACAGAAAAGCCGCGCAAAACACAGTTTTTTGATTTGTGTGTCTCTCTCTCTCTCTTTCACCTAACTTACTTTATTGTCCTTCTCCAATTTTCAATTCACCGTCATATCCCTTTTGTCGTTTTGTCTTTTCCGGAACATCATTTATATTTTGACCCTTTGAAATTTTTTTTTTTTATTTTGTTATTCATTATTCGTTATTTTTCATGGTTTTAACTACAAAAAATATAGAATTATTACCTTAATATAAATTTTATTAAGTTATTTTAAAATTAATAATTTTATTTCCTATATTAAAATTTTGAGAGGCTATCATATTTTTAAAATTAAAATATATTTACAATTTTAAAAATTAAAATGTGACATGAAATTCATAATTTTATAATGGACCAAAGTATAGAATCATTAATAAATATTATGGTCTAACTTTATTAATTTATAATAATAAAGACCAAAAATATAT
>CATKHJ010334487.1:0-16911 GCA_949750685.1 Vernicia montana | reverse complement strand
AAATAATGGAAAATATATCAATTAATGCTATTTATCACCATATACATGCTAGACACATGATTTCTAATCATATTCCCTTCCCAAAGCATAGACTAACAACAATGGAGAAGAAGAAATTCAAAGAAAACCGAAGCCCTAACTCATCTCGTCAGAAATGCTCTAACAATGGATGAAGAATTGATTGCTTAAAACCCTAGATCCTTTGGTTGGAGCAATTAATGAAGCCTTTAAGCTTTTAATGTGAGTGGGTGAGGAATTCTTGAGAGAAAAATAGGTTGGAAGCTCTGAAATTTTGAGTAAAATGATTTTGGGGCTCTTAATTCCTTTTAAAAGCCGACTTCCAGTTCTGGCCCCCACATAAGTCATGGTCACTATTCTCTTTAAACCAATTTGTCCAAATCAGGCAGTAGCGTTGCGTCCCGAGTCGCGCCCACTGTCGCAGTTGCGACTTTAACTCGGCAACACTACTTAGGTCGAAGACCGAAGTCACATTAAAAGATCGAAGTCCGAAGACCGAAGGTTGAAGGCTGAAGTCGAAGACCAAAGTCGAAGGTTGAAGGCGAAGACTGAAGTCGAAGACCGAAGGCGAAGGTCGAAGATCGAAGACCAAAGGCGAAGGCCGAAGGCAAAATATTACTGTTCACATGACTGTTCATTCTTTCATCAATACTAGGCAGGAGCGTTCTCTACTCCTCTTTTAACTTACTCAAACACTTGTATCTCATTCAAATCATCAAACACTCATCATATAACTCATATAGCAAATCAAATGAATACGAAAAATGAATTTGGGGTATTACAAACCAATGGTCTTGATCTTCCTTAGGTGTTATGGTGACTAAGCATAGATGATAATGGTATGAATAAAACAAAATGAATTTGGTCTTCATTGTAGAGAAGATGAAGAGTTCCATTAGCTTAAGTAAGTTGACTTTTAGTCAACTTTGGAGTCTTACTAGTAAAGATCAATTTTTCCACTTTCTAGCCTTAATTTCATATCTTAAACTTAATAAAAAAAAATAAAATTCTATATAATAGAACAATAGTGGGCCGGCCATAACATAAATTTGGGTTTGGAAATCCAAAAATCCAATTAAAAGTCCAACCGAACCATTTTCCGATCGTAAAATTTTTCGTAACTTTCTTTCGTTCCTTTTTCATTAGCATATTAATTCTCACTTTCCCATATCATCATATACTTTATAACAATTGATACATTGCTCCTTTCAATTTAATTAAACCTATAAAAATACATACATTCATTAAAAATATTTAACAATGCACTTAACATACAAAACAAACAAAGATTTCATATATTCCCATTATCAATTCTATAATGTATTATCTATAGCATTTATATTTTGTATCATTTTCATAACCCTAATAGACTATGAAAATCTCAGGTATTATAATTATCGATGATGAATTTGCCTTAACAGGAGCTCTTGCTGTCTCAAGAGACAATCTGGATCCAAAACTTATGAATATAAATGAATGTTAGCATAAAACATGATTGGCCATCATGGAAAGAGGCAATTCAGGTCTAGCTAAACTCGATATTTAAATGCTTGGTATTCGGACTTGTTATGCTGACTCCTCAAAATGTGAAACCAGTTGGGTATAAATGGGTGTTTGTCTAAAAGTGTAATGAGAATAATGAAGTGGTAACATATAAAGCGAGGCTAGTTACCAGGATTTTTTGCATAGACCTAGTATTGACTATAAGAATATTTATTATCTTGTTATGAATATGATCATGTTCCGATATTTTATTAGTATGGAAGTTAAAGAAAGGCTTGATATGCGCCTTATGAAAATTATATTTATGTGAAAGTCCTAGAAGGACTAAAGATAACAGAAATGAATGCACATTAAACATGTGACATAAATTACATTGAATTGCAGAAATCCATGCATGGATTAAAGCAATCTGGACATATGTGGTATAATCGTTTGATTGAATCCTTATTGAAAGAATGATATGTGAATAATACACTATGATCATATGTATTCATAAAAGACCACATAATGATTTTATTATTATTGCAGTATATGTTGATGATTTAAATGGGACTCCTAACGAACTCAAAGAAGCATGTACCTATTTGAAAAGTGAAACAAAATTTTGTATCGACCTGTAAATCGATCATTTATTCCAAAGAGTCCTAATATACCAGTCTACTTATGTGGAAAAGGTACTTAAGTAATTTTGCATAAATAAATCTTTTCCCTTAAACACATTAATAGTATCCGCTCACTGAAAGTGAATAAATATCATTTTAGACCTAAGAAGATAACAAAAAGCTATTTGATCATGAAGTACCATATTTGAGTGCTATAAGGGCATTCATGTATCTTGCAAATTACATCAGGCTTGATATACATTTGTAAGAAAAACTCCTAGCTAGGTATAGCTCTGCACCTACCAAGAGACATGAGAGTGGTGTAAAAGACTTATTGTGTTATCTTCAAGTCAATATTGATTTAGTTATATTTTTATATAATTCATATTTAACATTGGTCTACATACAGATGTTGATTATTTGTCTGATCCGTATAAGGATAGATCTCAAACTAAATATGTGTTTACTTATGATGATACTACAATTTTATAAAGATTTTTATAATCCTGAAATACCTTAATAAAAAATACTCTCATTATGTTATTTGAAATGAACATAATTTGTATTGCACAAATTAAAGTAGATATATCAAAGGTGACCAAACTAAATATTTCACTTAAATTCTTTTACACGAATAAGTTCCAAAAGAGTAATGAAATAAATTTCCACTAAATTCGCTCGAGTGACAATATAACAGACTTATTTACTAAGATCTTATTTAATGTCATATTTGAATGGCTTGTTTTATTGATTGATATGCACCGTTTTAAAATGTTGTCCTCATCAGAAGGAGCGAATCAGTATAAGATTATACTCTTTTTCGTTAGTCAAGTTTTTATCCCACAGGGTTTTCTTGATCAAATGTTTTAATGAGACAATCTGTGCAATGATAGAATAATACATGAATTGTACTCTTTTCCTTAGTTATGTTTTTTCCCACTGAATTTTCTAACAAGGTTTTTAACGAGACATATTCATGGCGCAAGTAATATCTAAGGGGGAGTGTTATAAATAAATTATAATATGTGGATATTACTTAAATATCATTGAATATATATTTTAGAGAGATTATAGTATAAAGTTATTTCAATGATATTGTATACACTAAACACTAGCTTTTCCTCTATATAAGGGAAGTTAGAGTTAATCTAATAATAAGAGTTCGAAACTCCTTTTCTCTCTACATATTTTCCTTTATATCTTTTTCTTCTCTTTACATTATTGCTTTATATTATTTGTTATTGCTTTTGATCTGCTGTGCTAATAAACCAATTTACAACAAAAATTAGAATTTATTGTTTTTTATTTTTTATTTTCAAAATATTTCGAAATAAATATAAAAGAAATAAAAAATAATAATTTTTTAAAAAATATTTTTTAATATTTATTTTTTTTAAAATAAAAAAACATAAAACAAAAAATTACAATCCCGTACTTAAAAAACTAATTGCAAAATCTATTGAAAACCATTAACACTCACTACGTGTGAATCATTGACACCCACGTGATGTTAACTAGAAAATTCTATGTAGTCCTTAAATTTTGATCAAATTAACATTAAAATCCATTTATTTTAAAAACTAATGAATACATACTTAAATTTATATTCCGTCTTATTTTAAGACTTTTCGTCAAAATCTTTGTGTTTTTCTGTTAAAAAAATTTTTAAAAATAAAAATAAAAATTTCATTCCAAAATTCCCCCCTTTCCTCAACCGAACTTTCTCTCAAAATTTTACCCTTCTCGGTTAATTCAATTTTCCAGATCAAAATCAAATTCGGCTCTCGTCCAACGCCACAAAACCATCTCAGAAGCTTCGCCGGACGTCTTCTTATCCTCTCTTTCCATTCAATTTCCTTCGTCGATGATCAATCCGACGTCCAGATCTACCTTAATTCTCAAGTCCTACGCCGTGAATGAAATGCACCAAAAACTAGAGACGCTGAGAAACATGATTGAGTGATTTGGGATATATTAGAAGAGTTTTGTTGTCTGTGAATTTACAAATTCTTGATTCAACATATTATTTTGATTTTTTAAGATATGGAAATATTTGATTTGGACTCTATTGTTGCTTCCGTTGCTATTTGGAGAGTTTATTGGAGATGGGTTTTTGGTTTGGGGCAGGTGGGGGTAATGGCGTTGGCTTTGGTCAAAGTGGTGTTTTGGATCAGGCGGTGGTTTTAGTGGTGGAGGGGGTGGTGGCTTTGGGCCTGGATCTGGTCTGGGTGGTCACAGTGGTGGCAGTGGATTTGGCTCAAGAACAGGAGAGCAATATGGCCAAAATAAAAGCCCATATACTTGCTAGATGTGTTTCAAATCACTTCAACTAGCAATGGATCCAGAAATGCGAACACTGCGTGGCATGGTGTTGAAGTAATGAATCCTTGCATATTGTACAGTTAACAAAATTGATTTCAACTTAGCACCATTGCAAGCCTCAAAACTGTTTTTTCATCATTCCAAGTTCTTCATGTTCATGCCTCCGCCAATTTATTGGCATTCGATTTTGCAGTTTCTGGATTAGATAGAGATGTGGAGTTTTTTGCTTGGCTATGAGCTTTCAATGTTTATAGTTTAAGCCTCATTTTGTTCTTGGTTGGTGTGCAGCAATCCATCTTTTGGTTTTGCTTCACCCTTCTTTGATGCTGTTTGTAACAAGCTTGGTGCTTTTCCTCATTCACCCTTTTAATGAATTTAATCTCTTGCTATTAACTTTGGCAAAAAAAAAAAAAAAAAAAAAAATCTCTTGCTATTAAAAAATAATAATAATAATATTTGATTTCAATTTACTACAATATAATTCAGAGAATTTTTCCAAGTTTAACTGCTAATTTCATCAAATGAAATATTCAACAATTCAAATTAAATTGATTTAAATTTGAACAATCAATTTTGAGCAATTAATTTTAAATTAATTAGATAGAAAATTAATTAATTTTGATTTGTTTCATATCAATGAGAGCAAAATTTAAAGAAATGAGAGGTATTTTAATTTTTTTATAAATATTTAACAGTAAAAATGGACAAAATGAAAATTCAGTTTACGATATTAAAATTGAGTAATTAATTAATTAATTTTTGAAATTAAAAAGTTTTTAGTATGAATTTGATTAAAATCCACGTGCTAAATAGTAATTTAGCCTATAATATATAAGGTGTAAATGATGAAGGAAAGCAAATAGGGCAAATAGATTGTCTTGTTAATTTTTTTTTTTTTTTTTAAAGCTTGGCTGTAAATGATAAGAAGTGAAACGGCACCGCTTTGTTGTCAAGTATCGCCCCCCAAGACCAAAAGGTGTGAACAATTGGATCGTCTCCCTTCTCTTTGGAAACTGGACCCCTTTCTCCCGTTTCTTTCTGCGTCTCTAATTGTTCTCTCTCTCTCCCTCTCCCTCTCCCCGTAGCTTATAACAAATACATGAAAAAGTAGTGTCTCCTGCCAAATCAGTGGGGTTGATTATGATTCCAAAACGACCTCATAATCAAACTCTGGCTGATGCTTCAATTACACGATTCTTCTTCTTCTTCTGTTAATCAGATTGTTTGGTTGCAAAGAAAATAACGAGAGAAAACCAAAGAAAGAGATATGTCACTAAGGATAAAGGCAGTGGTTGACAAATTCGTTCAGGAGCTAAAGGAAGCTTTAGATGCCGATATTCAAGATAGGATAATGAAAGAAAGAGAGATGCAGAGTTATATTGAAGAGCGTGAACGCGAAGTCGCTGAGCGTGAAGCTGCATGGAAGGCTGAGCTCTCTCGTCGTGAGGTTCATTTCCTTTCTTTTTATTTACTTATTCTTTCGCTTTTCGGTTGAATTTTAAGGATTTTAGGATTTCAATTTAAAACGGAATCAAGTTTAGGGTTTGTAGGTTGAATTGCACTTCAATGTGTTAATGTTTGCTGGATATTGCATTAGTGCCTCCAATTGGACCAATTCTAAAGCTGTAGTATTCAAGTTATGCATCTCTTTTGATTGTTATCTGCTATATAGTGAGCATACAATTTTGTTAATATCAGTTTAGTAGGCTGCATTCTAGGTGGTCTCATACTCTGGAGAAATTTCGAAATTTTATTGGAATATTTGCAAACTTTGATGAAAATTTGGCATCGCAGCCATCTTAAAAGAAGGACAAATGAATTGGAAAATTTTTGGAAAATAAAAGCTTGGGCACCTTTTCCTATGTCAAATCCATATGGGAAAATCTTCCTTATGTGTGTTTATATGGTCAATTAAGGTTTGATGAAAATAGGGATTTTAGACTTTGAACTTAAACAGAAGAGTTTAGTGTTTCTAAATTGAATTGGATTTATTTGTTGTTTTTAAACTTAATTTGAACTTGAATGGAAAGGAATGTATTGATGTTTAAGGGCAAAATGGGGCAAGTTTTTGTTAGTCATTGGAAGCAGCTGGTTAGATGCCAGGAATTTCAGGTTTTTGAATACTGATGAATGGAACTGTAGAATTTGATGACCTTTTTTTTTTTATACCAAAATATATATCCCTCCTACCCCACAATTCTTTGTTGATCAACCTGTAACAACTGAAACTCCTGTAACAAAATTAGTTAATTATTAATCATAATTACACTGATCTTCTTTTTAGCCTCAAGTAATCGTGTTGGATAAGGATACTTGGACATGGATATGACACTTTGATACTTCAAGTTAGTGGAAAAATCTATGAAAATTTGAATTTTTTTTTTTTTGAAAATAGTTATACCCAACTGTCAAAAACAGCCTTACTTAACTCATTCCTGATCCCAGTATATCAAGCTCAATAAAAGATTATTCGCTAACTCAGCTTTATGACATTGTTATTTACCGTGGTCTATGATCAAAATCCTTTTCCAAGAAGCATCTGAAGCCCAAAAAGGGAAAAACCTGAGGAGTTTACATCTTCCATGCAAATCGTGCTTTCCCCCTCCTAGGTCTTCTTTAACAAGGGCTTGATAGAAAATCTTGATGTTGCAGCTAACAAGAGAAGATGATAAACTAAACAAACTGATATTCTTGTCCGGATTTAGTTTTCAGTCTATTTGGAACCTTACAAAGTCTTTTCTAGTCATAGCCCAGCATCATATTTATGTTTATTCAAGTCAATTAGCTGTTAGTCAGGTATTTATGTGTATGTCTTTGATTTTGAAGTTTAGGTTATTCTAGTTAGTTTCAGCTTTGCTAAAATCTGTTGTATTGAATATTCTAGGTCTTAATTGAGTCTTCATAAGCTACTATGCTTATCTTAGAAGATTTGCAATTTGCTAGGCTGTAATTTTATGTTTGATACTGTCAGGGGTCTCATTTATTATTTAGAAGCCCGAGTTTTGTAAGAAAGTACTTACAGGTCTATGATTATTTGGTCTCTATAAAATATATATTTGTGTTGCTTTATTGTTCAACGGAGTTAGTTCACAAATAGGAGAAAGTTTTGGCTATTATTTTCCACTAGGACTATGATGTATCATGCAGTTCTAATCCTAGGTGTCAAATTGACATGACCAGTGTAATGCTTAAAGTGTTATATGTATGAATCTTAAAAGCTGACTGCTTTTAATAATTTGAAATTTCTTGCAATTTACCTCAGAATATCGTGCACAGGTAATGAACATAGGAAAATCTGCATTTCTAACTATTCTAAAATCATGATTTATCTTGTTTTATTTTGATTTCCAATTATTTCCCATTTAATAGTTGATTTAAACTCTGCAAGCATGACTATTTGTTATTTGAGTGAAGTCCATGCTGCCCATGGCCAAGAGGCTTAAGCCTTACACTGACTTGACTACCTTGAAAGTATAGTAAACCAACTAATGACAGATATTGATGGGAGGTTCTGCGAATTACCCAAACAATTTACCCAATTACCCAGGTGTGAATTCATGAGTGTCTTATAGTAGTCAAATAGTTGACCAAATGGTCATAGGGTCCAAACCCTAGCGTTTTTTCCTATACCTACTATCAAAAAGAGATTCCGAAATCATAGAAATGGGTGTGCCTTAGGCTCAAGGCTGAATAGAGTGCCTTTTCCATGGTTAGGCAGACTACCTAACTGTGGCTCATGCCTTTCTCTAGGTGCAAGATATTGAAAAGGTGTGCCTCTATTACATTTTGACTACCATCATTTTTTTTTTCCTGTTTACTTGATGTTATTTTGGGATCTTAAAATGGAATGTAGAACATCTTAAGATAGACAAGGATAAAAGAGGAAGGGGGAAATTGAAGGTGACATGGGAAGAAGTGATGAGGAAAGATCTGGATGGGCTAAATCTTTCTAAAGAAACAACTTGAAACCGAGCAGAATGGAAGAAACGGATCCATGTAGCTGATCCCAGCTAGCTTGGGATTAAGTCTTAGTTGTTGTTGTTGTTGTTTACTTGATGTTATTTAATCTTAACTATTCATATTAATGTTGGCTATTAGTTTGTGGTGTATTGTAATACACACAATTGAATTGGAAGTAACACAGACAAGGACTATATAGGTGTTGCAATGTTTTTCATTGAAAATAACACCAAAGTGAAAAAGAAAAAAAAAAATTCTACCTATATATAAAAAAAAAAAGGAAGATGATGTTCTAGTAGAGTTTCCATAATGCCCCTTAATCAATCTCCTCTCTCTCTCTTTCTCATCTCTTGTATTCTTCATTTAGGACCATCTATTTTTTGCTTTTCATCTTCTGCAATTTCCTATCTCTCTCTCTGTCTTTATTCGTTTTTCTTCCTCCATTCTCTCTCTCTCTCCCCTTCCTTCTCTACTCTTCCTCTTCTCTTCTATTTTGTTTCCCTTCCTCTAACCTTTCCTCTCTTTTTTTTTTTTTTTTTTAAAAAAAAAAATCGAACTGAAGTATAAAAAATGTAGAATATTGTTTTTCTTCACTTGTAAGGAGATAGGTACTAACATTCTTTTTCGTCTCAAATACAGATTGATATTTATATCCTTCTCTATGTTTTAGCCCTTTGCTTTGGTAAAGAATATGGATTATAGTAATTTTAATAGTTATATACCATAAGAGATCCTTCATGGAAAACACACTTTTTTTTTTATTGTGTGGAAAACACACTTGTTAAATCCAAAAGAAGGGAGTATTGACTATAGACTTGTTGTCTTATGAATGCATGATGTAAAATTTTAATTTTATGGCAAATTTTATTTATTGGCCTAACCTCTCAAAGGTGTGCACCTGTGCCTTGAACCTTCAATAAATAAGCTGGAATTGCGAATTTCAAGGGAAATCTTTTCATGAAGTATTATGCTAAAATAATATAGAATCCTGTCTTTGCGCTTCAAATTTTGCACATGAAGTATTCTGAATCTTAGCACTTGTTAAAACACTTCCAACCATCCTATCATTCCTGATACTGGAAAACTGGAGATACCCCTTATGTTGTTTCTATATTTGATCTCGAAAGCTGATCTAGTCTCTATAGCCATGTGCCAAGAAGGGCTTTATTGAACATAAGAGATTTTAAGTCTAACACACCTCTCTAATCACTTTCTGCCTTATCTTTGAACTTCTCTCCCATATTGCCCCAAATAATCATTTTTTAAATATCCTATTACCTATTAACTTTTTCTCCAATTCATAAGGACTAGGAAAAGAAATCAGTGAAGTGTATGAGAAGGCATTCACTAACTACCTGACCTAGGCTACAGCTGCCTTTATCTTTTACAAACTGGGCTGATATGGCTAGTTCTTCTTGTTCCTGCTGACGAGGAGAAGTATAATACCCACATCTAAGCCTTTGCTTTCATACTTTTCTCCAACTTTGCTTTCATAGATTCCAAATAAAATTCATTTATGAGTGAATATTTATTTACAAATAAATTCTACATTTCTAATTAATTTGTTTCAAATGGGTTGTAAGTATCCAACATATTTGTTCTTATGCCCTCACCGGCTATGCATATTATTGTATACTTAGTGGTTTTCTTGACTTCTTAAATCTGAAGTAGCATCACATTTGCCTGCTGGTTAATATCAGTTAGAAAATCAGTAACACCTTGTTTTAATTGGATTCATGGAGTGTTAGAGAAATAATAATAAAGTAATGGGGTCTCTTGGTATTTTTGGTGGTCCCTCGATGAGGGTGCTTGTTGTCAAGCAACTGAAGAGTAATGTTTCTTGTGTGTTTATGTCGCTGCTTAAAAATTTCTTGTCTGTTGGAAAATTGTTTAATTCTATTGTTTGGATGATTTTATTTTATAATAATCTCTCAGCACATTATTTCTTTCTTTCAGGCAGAGATTGCTCGCCAAGAAGCAAGGCTGAAGATGGAAAAGGAAAATCTTGAGAAAGAGAAAAGTGTTCTAATGGGAACGGCATCAAATCAGGATAATCAAGATGGAGCTCTTGAAATCACTGTAAGTGGCGAAAAGTATCGATGCCTGAGGTTTGCAAAGGCGAAGAAATAAGACAATAGAAGAAAGAAGGCATGACTTGGTGACTGTAATATATATTCTTTCCTTAGCCACTTCGCTAATAGGGAACTTGATTTATTTCGAACACATTAAATGTGTACATGGAACTTTGCAAAAAAAAAAAAAAAAAAAAAGTGTACATGGAGTTGCGCATCACTACTGAATGAAGTAGTGATGCCCCTGCATATGTCCTTCAAATCTTTGGGAAAAAAGGGTTTGCAAGTTATGGGAAGTAATGAGAAGCTGCTACCTTTATTCCTTTCTGTTTATAATTTAATCTTATTGATCATATGTAGGTTTGGCAAAATTGTAGTATCTATCTATAGTTGCTTAATTATTTGCTATCCAATCGATGATATGTATAATGATTGGATGTGGAGTAGAATGGATGGAATGAAAAATTGGGAGTTGATGTTACCTCTTTGCCCGATAGTCGCCAGAAACCTAGAATTCTGCTGGTCAAACAAGAAGTGTGGTGAATCATATTCGTATGTAAACTTGAACATACAGCTTCAATTCTTGCAAGCAATACCTATAGTTAAACATTAAGTTACAAGATTATTTACATGATCTCAAATAAAAATTATTTACAAGATTCCAAAATCGTATAAACATTTAGAAAAACTATCAAATGAAATTTTTTTTTACCTGTTCTCAAGAGAGATAGTGTTCAATTATTACAAGACATCGGTTTAAATAGTGTTTTACGTGTAATAAATTTTATTGCAATTTACTGTTTGTTGATTCTTATTTAATTTTTTGTGTTTCCAGAACCTCAAGTAAAAGAAATTGATTGGAGTGGATAAACTACAAGATGGAGTTTATATTCACTGTTTTCAAAAAAAATTTACGCAAATAATGTACTAAAATTTTAGATTAGGACATCCTTCTTTTGCATGTTTGTCAAAAATTATCCAATATTTCATGTAATTTTAGTTCAATTTGAACATGTTTGTGATATTTGTCTTAAGGTAAAACAATTGAAGTTGTCTTGTACTTGACGTAGTAACAAAATTTTAAAACTCTTTTTTCTTTAATTCATTGTAATATTTAGGGTGCATATTAATTTTCTTTTATTATAGCAGATGATTATTCTCATTGCATATGACACTTTTTGATGAAACATAAGCATGAATATACAACAATTTGATTTTCTTTTGCAACATCGTGAAAATACAATTTAATTGTAAAGTTCAATCCATTCAATCAAATAATGATAGCTGAAATTTTACAACAAACTTCTTGTGTAGAGGCACCACAACAAAAATGTGAGGGCCTCTCTCTCTCTCTCTCTCTCTCTCTTGCATTGACATCTCCTCGAAATAGCTTGTGCACTTTACTTTCAAGCATCTTTACCAATGATTTTTTTGGGGGAGAATGTATCTTAATGGCTGCCTATCTCATTAACATTACTCCTACAAAAAATCATTATATTACCATATTCAAGTCTTTATATCACCTTTTTTTTTTTTAATGCATATAATCATGCTCACAATAGAAGAAAGTTTGATTTTATAGCTCACAAATGCATTTTTATCGGATATCCTCATGGTAAAAAAGGGTATAGGGTACATGAGATGAGACTACTTAAATACTGTCAGTAAATACGAATAATACCTAGTCGGTAATAATATACCGATAGAGCATTGTTTTGTTGGTATTTTTTGATGGAAAATCTATCGATGATGTGTTGGCCAATTGTCGGTAAGTTACTGACAAAAAATTATTCGTCGTTAATTTTATCGGTAAGTGGTTATTATTTTAATAATTTATTTCTTCAAGCCAATCAGTAATCCATTGGTAATATATTATTAAATTAATATAGTTTAAATAAAAATAATATTAATTTATCAACAAAATACATATAGACTTCAATATTATTTTATTCACTTTAATTTGGTACGACAATAATCCATCGATAACAAGCTAAATATTTTATTAAACTTATCATTTTTTTTTTCATTGCTAATTCGCCGAGAAAAGTTATAAAAAAAAAATAATAATAACTTTACTTTTATGTCTAAAAATTCGTCGGCCACCTACTCCTACTTCTACCCTTATAGAAACAATCACAAACATATAAATGAAAATAAAAACTAATCTAAGTCAGTGGCATCCGAGACGTCCTAATCATCAACTCTTGCATCTTTATTAGTTCTGGCATCGTCTACTCCACCAACTGCATCCATTCCATCATCGGTCTTATTTGCTCTTCCACTTTCCTCTCCACTTGCTCATCTAATTGCTTCTATAGGATGCATAACTAATCTGCATTTGGAACCCCAACTGCACGAGATGTCACAGTGGATGAGCTTGCATCGAAATTGTTAAAACTCATGAGATTTAACATGGACAATGAAGCTAGAAGTTTTGAATAGAACAATAATTGTTGTAGCCAATGAACATTGTCAAGTTGTACATTTTGGTTTTATTTGATATCTTGTTATTGTTTAGTTCTAATCTAAGGTTTATTTTATTTTAATTGTAATTTTGTCCTAGTCAAGTACAATCACAAGTTTGTTTTTTTTTCCTTGAGCCAAGAAATCTGTCAAGGAAAAAAGATGTGCAAAAGTTGATTTTGATAGCTTTTAGAGTGGCTGTTTGGAGTTGCCTTTCAGTTGTAATGATCATCCTTTTTGTACACTCATATATATATATATATATATACTTTTTGTTACTCATATCCTTTTACTCTCAATTTCTCCATTTTGTTACTCTGTTTTGTGTATATGCAGCTGCTATTTACTTTGTTCATTTGCATCTGCTTATACGCTTTCATTTACAGTGGTATCAGAGCTACATATCCTTCGGGCTATGTGGTTAATTTATGAGTGTTTGAGTGCTAAACACAGTGATTTGAGTGCAAACACTAGTAAGTTTGAGTGATCTCTTTTCAGACAGTCTTAAAATGGCTTCCTCCAACAATTCTTCACCTATAGTCCTAGTATTTAATGGAGAACATTATCATTTCTGGGCAGTAAAAATGAGATTTCATTTAAGATCTCAGGGTCTTTGGCATGTTATTGAAAGTGATGCTGAGCCACCTCCTTTAAGGGCAAATACAACTCTAGCACATATTAAAGCACATGAAGATGAGAAGCTGAAGAAGGACAAGGCTATAACCTACATTCATGCAGGACTTGCATATCACATTTTCACCAAGATAATAGATCTGGAAACTTCAAAGCAAGTTTGGGATAAGCTTAAGGAGGAGTTTGAAGGCAGCATTATAGTTAAGATTATGAGACTGTTAACTCTAAAAAGAGAGTTTGAATTAATGAAGATGAAGGATGGTGAAGCTATCAAAAATTACTCTGGCATATTAATGAATGTTGTTAACCAAATGAAACTCCTTGGAGAGGTATTTCAAGATAAAAAGGTTGTTGCAAAGATCATGGTTTCAGTTTCGCAAAAGTTTGAAGCCAAGATCTCTACAATTGAAGAGTCATGTGATTTGGAAAAACTCACAATTGCAGAGCTCACAAGCAAACTCCAAGCTCAAGAGCAGAGAGTTTCTATGAGAGAAGATGAGGTTTTGGAAGGAACTTTTCAGGCTATTCAGAAAGGGAAGAAGCATAGAGGAAGAACTTACAACAATTCTCATCTTGACAAGGCAAGCAAAGGCAAAGCTGCAGAGTTTTCAAATGTACTAGTTAAAAGAGACAAGTTTCCTCCTTGTACTCACTGTAAGAGGACAAATCATGCTGAAAAGGATTGCTGGCACAAGGTAAAACTAGTTTATCATTGCAATTTTTGCAATAAAAAAGGGCATACTGAGAAGTTCTGCAGAACTAAGAAAAATCAAAATCAATAACAACCTCAACACCAAGCAAATGTCATAGAAGAAAGTCAAGAAGTTCAAGAGCAGTTATTCATGGCTACTCAGTATTTAGAAGCTTATGAATACCAAACCTGGCTCATTGATAGTGGCTACACAAGTCACATGACCAAGCATATGTTTCTTTTCACTACCATTGGCAAGAGAGTTCAACTAAAAGTGAAGTTGGGTGATGGAAAACTAGTGCAGGCCAGAGGCAAGGGCACAATTACCCTTAACACCAAAAAAGATATCAAAACTGTTTTTGATGTACTGTATATTCCTGAGCTAGATCAAAACTTGCTTAGTGTGCCTTAAATGCTTAAGAATGGTTATGTTGTTTCTTTTAAGAAAAATTTAAGTTGTATTATTGATGCACATGGTCATGAGGTTGCAAAAGTTAAGATGATTGGCAATAGTTTTTGTTTAAAATTTGAATTAATTGAAGGTCATGTCTTTAGTGCCAAAGTTGATGAAAGTGTTAAATGGCACAAAAGATATGGATACTTTAATTTAAAGTCACTAAAGCATATGATATCAGTTGGAATGCTGGAGGATATGCCTTAAGTTTCTGAAGTTGATGGTAAATGTGAAGGATGTGAGTTGGAAAAATTGCACAGGCAACCGTTTCCTATAAACATGGCTAAAAGAGCTTCTTAAAAGCTGGAATTGGTTCACTCAGATATCTGTGGACCGATGAGGATAGCTTCTCTAAAAGGGAATGTGTATTTTGCATTATTAATTGATGATTTTAGTAGAATGACTTGGGTCTACTTCTTGAAGACCAAGCCACAAGTGTTTTCGTCCTTCAAAATTTTTAAAATGATGGTTGAAACTCAAAGTGGCATTAAATATAAAGTTCTCAGAACTGATAATGGTGGGGAGTATACCTCATATGAGTTCAATTCTTTTTTCTAAGAAGCTGGAATTGTACATCAGCTTACTGTCCCATATTCACCACAACAAAATGGTGTCTCTGAGAGGAAGAACAGGACAGTGATGGAAATAGCTAGGTGTATGTTGTTTGAAAAGAAGCTACCTAAGTTTTTATAGGCTGAAGTTGTAAATACCTTAATGCATTTACTAAACAGATTGCCAACTATGTCTGTTCAAAATAAAACACCAATTGAAGCTTGAAGTGGTGTTAAACTTTCAGTAATGCATTTAAAAATCTTTGGCTTAATGTGTTACTTTCATGTGCTATCTGTTAAGAGAGGTAAACTAGATGAAAAAGCTAGTAAGGGTGTGTTTATAGGGTATGCAATAGATTTAAAGGCGGTATAGAATCTTTGATTGGGCTGAATAAAAAATTGTGATAAGTAGAGATGTCCACTGTAATAACCAAGGTAAAGCATAGAGTTTAACGTATAAAATTTTGAGTACCTTGTTAGACATAGAGGATTTAAAGTGCTAATTAAGTTGTTAATTATTTATTAGTGATAATTTTCACATATGCATTATATAAAATTGAGATTTAACTATGAGTCAATAAAGAAATCATATGAATATAATTGATATTAGTATGATTAGAGAATTAATATTGTAGAATTTCTTGAACAAAGAAGAGAATTAATGCAAAAAGGAAACAAAAGTTGTAATTGTCTAACCATGAATATTATGTAGTAAGATTGGTAAATGTAGAACATTAAAATATTGGGCTAAAACCCAATTTAGGGGCTGACCATGATTGTTGGCCTAATGGGAAATTTATTTTGTTTAAGTTAAAATTGTGAGAAGGAAGATAGAAATTAAGGTGGACCCCACATCCCTAAAAGTCAACATTTTGACATAAGCTAAAAATTTATTAAAATAAATAATTCAATTTACCATCATCAAATAAATTTGATGATTATCTACACATTTAGTAATATTAGAAATTCAATAATATAATTAATAATTACAACCATTGGATTCATCTAAATTAATCTTCACCATCCATTCTTGATGACTAGGATATAAACTAGAATTTTCTTATTTCTAACTCATTTCTCATCGTCCAAACCAAAAATTGAAGACATCCACCTCTCCTCACTTAGTCCATTCGGCCACCGTCACGACCCGCCTCTCGAGCCACGACCAGTCATAGGGAATAGGAAGACTTAAGGTCACCTAAACCCGTAGAATACCTTATTACCTTAATTAACTTCCATTAATTACCAGTTATCATTACCCCAGAATCGGAACCATAAACTTCCATTATATAAATCCCATGCCATAAAAACATTTGTGATCAGTTAATGGATACTGAAAATATTTTCCATCCTTTTTACTTTTGCAGCTCAAATATATTTAAGTGCTTGGACTGTAGCAATTGATATATCATACATCATGCATACCATAATCTAAACTTCATTATTACAGAATTTTAAAATCATTGGAGCTCTAGAGAAAACTTTTGAATAACCATTCATACCATATGCTCAAAATAGCAGAGCAATCACCCAAGTGAAAGCTAGGACTTGGAATTTACCTTGCTGACCTTCTAACCGGTCCTGAAAAATAAATAATAACTAAGGAGTGAGACAGAGCTCAGTGAGTACATATACAGAATAA
>CATKHJ010334214.1:0-13353 GCA_949750685.1 Vernicia montana | reverse complement strand
GTTATATCTTAGTATTATTAAAACTTAATCCATATTATATTACTAATTTTTCATTAGTACAAATTTAATGAACCTAATATTTAAGTAAGTTATATAAATATCAATAGTTATATTAAATTGAATTGAGATATTCACATTTATAATTATTGACTTATAATTTATCTAAATTTTCTTTTGATATAATTTAATGATTTGTATAATGTCATATATAATATTATAATTTTTGTATTATCTATACATTATTTAATTACCACTACTTATATATTATAAATAAAAAAATAAAAAAATTTAGTTATTTCGATCCAATTCAATTCGGTACAGTTTGGTTCAATTTGATCCAGTTCTCAGTCCGGATATATGTTAATATCCTAAACCATACCAAAACATTTCACTCGGTCCAGTTTAATTCAGGAAAAATTAAAAAGTCAACGATTCGATCCGGTTCTAGATATTTTCGGTCCGGTTATTCTATTCAATTTGAAAATTTTAATATCTGTGCTCAGCTCTAAGTCGTACTACATAATTTGATTAAATTAAAAGAATTAAAAAAAAAATTGGTTTAGACTTGTTACTTATTGAAATAATTATACAACAAATAAAATAGAACTATTTTAAAAAAGCCAATATCAGGAAAATCACATGTGAGTATAATTAAAAAGGATGTTAGTATGTTTACATTGGATAAAATAATTAGCATATTCGCTGAATTTGCTTTTCAATTTTGGAAGTGATAAAAGAAAACATGTTTGTTAGATTTTATAGTTGAAAATAACCTAAATTATGAGATTAAGCATGCAATTTCTAATTTACTTTACCACTAAACTTAATTTTGACTCTCTTTTTTCAGTTGGTGGTTCGATTTTTTGATTATTTTATTTTATTTTTTTTCTATTCCTAGTTTTGATGGTTTATGATAAGGATTAAAAAATGCACTTTCCCTAAAATTGTTTAGACAAAGTAACATTTTAAATTTGGGGAATTTCTTATTGACCAGAGTTCGATTTTCGAGGCCATCACTCAGGAAATAATTCTTGAATTCATAGGTCGAGCGTGAGGGATGCGTCCTTAGACTCACCCGAAGAGGGGACTTAGTCTCAATTGAAGCGTAAGCTGACCCGAGAATACCCCTAGCTAATTGAACTAAAAAAAAAATTAGGGAATTGACTAATTTATTGGGGTAAAGGATTTCTCATTAATTAATTTCATATTATAAGATTAAGATATATTGAATTTTTTTGTCATTTCATACGACATGCTTCAGATCCAACCTTAAAGATAGTATGGTTAGAACATAATTGCATCTAAACAATATCAATAATTCCAATACCTGGTGTTAAAAGGCTGTGTAATTTACAAGTCAATAGTTGTTGTAAAATAGTCAAGAATGTTAGCTGCTTAATTCACGCCACTAACTCCACCAACCCATTTCCTTCTGTTAAGCCATCAATCATGCCTGTAATTGTGTACTCTAAGCTACAACAAAACTCTATAAATAGGTTATGCATGTTGTATAGAAAAATATCAAAGAAACATAGAAAAACTTCATTCTCTGAGAAATTCTTATTCTATCAATATTTCTTCTTAGTTAACATGGTATCAGAGCCCATGCAACTCATTTAAAATTAAAATCAAGCTCCTGTGAAAATTCATTTTCTGCAATTCAGTTCAAAGATTTCTGTGATTTTTCATTTTTAATTCACACATTAAAAATTATTTCTGAATATACCATCAGAAAGAGTAGATCACCAGAAAAATTTCAAGACCAACCGCACCTCAAACGGATGCCGCACGTGTCCACACGCGCAGCCCGAAACTTCTGCAACTCAGCTCACTCGCCCACGCGCCGCACGCACCAGCCAGAGGAAGAAGACGACCACGTCAGCTGATCTGTCCACGTGTCTTGCCACGTCATCCACTAATACTCTGCCACGTGTCATCTAGTCAGCCAACAAGAATCTGCCACGTATCAGTTCGATTTGATTTAATCAAACCAGTTGACTTTTTGTTTGACTGACTGGTTCAACCACTTCTGTACCGGTTTTCAGACATCAGAAACTGGTTCCTAAGATTTTTCGACCTCCTGAATTCATTTTTACCATCAGATTTGTGAAATTCTCACTATATCTTACAATTATGGAGAAAATCAATGTTGCTCAACCTATTGTGACCATTTTAAATGGCACCAATTACAATCTTTGGGCGAATAGCATGAAAAGCTATCTTGTTGGAATTAAATATTGGAGAATAGTCACTAACGGAACTTTCAAACCTGTTCGTACTCAAGATGAAACTGAATCAAAATATAATGATCGTCTTGATGGGAAAGTAAAAATCATCAGATCATTACTTGGTTCCGTAATACCCCTGTTCCAACTATTCACATTCAATTTGATACTGCCAAATAAATTTGGGATTTTCTTGAAAATCGATACACAATCTCTGGTCTCGCTCATCACTATCAGTTATGGAGTATTCTAAATAGTATGAGGCAATAATCTGGATAGTCTGTCAATAATTTCCTTAGCCAAATGTAGCCCATTTGGAATTGTCACACCCCACTTCGGGCGGTGCAAAGGTCATAGGGCATGGGTAGGCATAAGGCTACCAACCACTCGTAGAACCCATAATATGACTTCTACATACGGCATCATTGCAGCTAAACATATAACTTATACTCAAGATCTCAACCTGAACATACATATCCATACATACATAGGCATTCTCATAACAACACATTATCTTACTCATATCATCTTATATCACATAGTTAATACATATAATTAACTATCTAATAATGCTACTAAGGCCAAAAGAATATCTCTCCCTTACACACACATGAAGCATCTAGATAGTACTTCAATACAAAATAATTAAGGAGAAATTACATTAATCCACTTGGTTCTTTAGAAGGAAGAATGTCTAAAGAACCGAATTGATGAACTTCTAATCTCCTGGAAAAATGGAATCACTAATGAGATAAAGCAGTGAGTAGATAATATATCATTATACCTTTCAACTTGGGTTATCATATCATAAGAATAATTCAAGGTTAGGTTTCATAATACATAAACATATGGAATCACATAATGAATGGATATCAATTTGGTTTGATGGTCATAGATACATATTTATATAAAAATCAAGCAGAGGCTCCCTTACAAACATGCTTCATATTTTAAGCAACAATTCTCCTTACAGGCATGCTTTGTTTGAGATGAACAGAGGCTTCCTTACAAGTATGCTCTAAGCAGTGGTCCCCTTACGGATATGCTACATGAAGTGGATTAGACTCCATGACTAGGATCATTACCCTTTCTAGATAGGGTTCGGATATTATACCTTATCCGTAAATACAATGTGCACAAAGTCTGATGTTTGCCCCACATCAGTTTGAAAAATTTCTATTACAAGGCTCATATACATATATCATAAAGAATAACAAATTGGCTAAGTTTCATACATATAATATAATCATTATAGACATATTATTCATGGTAGCTCATAGTCATTTGGTTTTCATATAGCAATTGAATAACATTTATAAACATAGACTTGATAGAATTTCATGGATTTTAGGTACAAGTATAATAGTATATTAAATACTCACCTTAGCAAAAAAAAATGCTATAACTCTCTATAGAAAGTCCACAATCACATCAATTCCTCATAATCCTCATGATTTCCTCTAGAATGAGCTATTAATACATAAACACAAATAATGGAGAATATATCAATTAATACTCTTAAATCACCTTACACATGCTAGACTCATAATTTCTAAGCATATACCCTCTCCAAGTATGGATTATAACAAGAAGGAAGAAGAATCATAAGAGAAAACCAAAACTCTAACTTACCTCTTCAATAAATATTTCAAGAAGTGGAAGGATAAATGGACAAATGCAACCCTAGATTTTTTAGTTGAAGTAATCAATGAAGTTTCTTAGCATTTAATGTGAGTGGGTGGGTGATTCTTGAGAGAAAATGAGTTTAAAAACTCAGATAGCTCGTAAAAATGAAGTTTGGGGCTTTAATTTCCTTAAATAGAGTTGTTTCCCGTTTTTGTCCCCGATGCAAATCGAGGTCGCAACATGTTACTGTTTACGTTGCATTTCATTTTGGTTGAAATTTCAGGCAGAGAGGTTCGCGGTAGCAATGTTGGACGCGAAATACATATCGCGGTCGCGACACAAGTGTTGCGGGCGTGATTCTTATCCTGCAACTCCACTTAACAATTTAATTTTCATTTCTTAGGAAACTCAATTCACATACATCCATATACATGACATACACCTGAAAATCATTCATATATTCTATGAGAAGTCTTTACATGAATATACGGGATATTATAGAACAATTCGATTAAATCAAATATATTTCTTCCTTTATTTATTGGAAAAACTCATTTTTATGTCTTCATCAACTTTTGGACTTGATTATATTTTCAATTATTTTTAACTGTCATTGAATTTTGTGTTTCATGATCAAATATATATTTCATAATATCAGAGTTTTAAATCTTAAATTTTAACATTTCATTATATATTAATTTTCAGTAAGCATAGATCTAAAATATTGTCTCTTGCTTTATTTTATATTCAAATTATATCACTACTTCAAAATTCAAATTATGTAGCTGCTACTTCATTGTCGGTGACTTTCCATTCTCATTGATTTTCTTTGATAATTTTTTTTTTCTTTGATTATTTTTAGTGTTATGATTTATGAGCCTATTTTATTAACTTCTACTCTCTTACAATTTAACTTTTAAAATATTTTTTTTCTTTCTCATGTTAAATTATTTTATGATACTTTCAAAGTAAAATAAAAGTTAAGGATTTTAACCACTTTACCCGCACTAGGTCTTAAATTTTGGAGTAAAACCAAGAATATATATCAAGATTAACGAATAAAATCTACAGTAAAAACATTTAAATTTAATACAAAAATTTTAATTTTATGTGTACAAAATTAAATGATTATATTAAAGACTTATTTGATTTAGCAGTGGTGATAAGCTGTCAGTGATTGGCAATTAATGGTTAACAGCTAGCTATTAAAATATTAAACACTAACACTTATAAATTATAATTTTCAACGTTTTATTTATAATTTTTAACCGTTAAATTGAGTTCAAATAACAAACACTAGTTTTCAATCACCAATCCAAACAGGCACTAAGTCTAAACTCTAATAACTTTCAATCAAATTTGAAAAGAAAAAAAAAATTGCAATAAGGAAGATGATGATTAGAAATAAATTAAAGGCATACGCATGAAAGTTAGACCACTTGTAGTGGGGCTGTGTATTGCTGTGGGATTTTAGGTGCATAATTGGAAGCAAACAGTACCCAAAATTAATAATAAAGATTTGATGTAATTGAAAGCAGAAAGAAACAAATAACTATCAAAGACAGGCTGTGTTTTCAGGTTTTAAAATCTCACACTGTCGTACACGTACTTTGGTTCTTTTTTTCACTTATTTTTGTGGTTTTATAATTCTGAAATTGCTTTCCCTTCAAAACCAACAATAATAACTTTTGCTATCTTCCATGTTTTTCTTTGGACCATATTTCCGAGTCGGTTGAGTAAATGATCATTTAAAATTATTATAAATTTTAATTTTAAGTATAAAAGTAAAAAAAAAAAAAAAAAGATATAATATTAAATTTCCAACAGTCATTCACTTTAATGACTCACTATACAAATAGACGTTGATTTATTTATTATTAGTGATGATAGAAAGTGTGTACCTATTTTTCTTCCTTTCTTTATCATGAATTAATAACCTTCAGTCAAATGGAAATTGGCTTTTCCCAATTTTTTTTTCTCTACAAAATTTAATAAATGTGGTTACCAAGAGAATTAATACAAGATATTTTCATTCATTCAAGAAAATATCCAACCACAACCCCCAATTCCAATTTCTTTCCAACTTTGTTTGGAATTAGAGGCAATTGTTTTTCCTAATTTCATTTTCTTTTATTAGATATTTACATATATAGCACCTGCCCCATATATATATATCCACTTTTATAAAATAGAATATTAGTCCTAGTTGATTGATTCTTCTAGCTAGAGAGCTTGGATACCATATCCCTCCATTCTGTGGAAAGCTATTGCTAACCACTAAAATGAATGATAAACATAAATAAGGTTCTAACAATACTTGAAATTAAATTGAAAAAATAATTAGTGAAAGGAGAATATATATGTGTATATGTGTGTTATTCCTTCCTAGCAAATTCTCTAATTTAATATAGATAGATTTGGTTCTAATCAGATTATATAGAGAAATAGTCGCTTATAGTTTATTTAGTATGGGTATTTTCCAAATAATTTATGAACTGGTCCACAGATCTATCCGAGTCACTTACAAAATTCGGTATCTTTCGTAACGTTTGTTAACAAACGTTACTTTACTCTCTGTCTGATTGTAACAAACATTACAGAACATGTAACGTGCGTTACCCATGTATATTAACAAACATATAATAAATATATATATGTTATTATTTAACATTTCTATTCGATTTCGATTGAATTTTTGATTTGTGAACCTCTATCTTCATCGATTATAAGACCAAGGTTTCAAAATACAATTCAAAACAATAATACTAAAACCTATCCTTAATACTATAAATAAAATTGATTTATAATACCATCTAACAAGAAAAAGAAAAAGAAAAAGAAAAGAAAGAAAACAATTGGAGAAGAAACAACACATTACACAAGTTGCAAAGTTTAGTTGGACAACCTTATTTTGACCAAAATTACAAAGGCATATAATAATAATAAGTAAAAAATGAAGGATGTAACTTGTAACTTGTGACTTGTGAGTGGGATATTGATGTTTACTTTGTCTGCCAATGAGGTCTAGAGATGCCCATTTTATTTGATTCTTAGATTCATATACTAAAACAAAGACTACAATATATCTACAACGACCCATTAAAAGGTGTCATTTATTTTCTATTCTAAGGAAAAGGGAGTCATAATCATGGAATGGTTGTGGAGTGGAGAATTTTCCTTCAAAAATTGAAATTGATATTAACCCTTTTGATGTGAAAGATGTATATGTATATATAACCATGGGAATATTATAATAATCAACGTGTTGCAAGTAATTGATTTTTTTTTTATTTTTTTAATAAGACTTTGTTCTTATGATAATATCAAAATTAAAAGTTTAAAATATCCTTTAAGATTTTGTTTCAGTTGAAAATTTTAAAATTCATAGTATTAAAATTTTAGATTTTTGAATTCATGAATTTATACATATTATTTTATTTGGCATAAAAATAAAATTCATGGATTTGAATGATATTTTTGTAATGAAAGCGTTTCACAAATTTTTTCATTCATTAAAATGAGAAATTTCCTAAAATATTACCTCCTATATATGAAATTTCAAAAATTCTCAAAATAAGAGATTTTTAGTGATAAATTTTGAATAATCCATATATTTTACCCTCTTTTTATTGTGCTATGGAAAGAAATTTATACTAAATTCATGAATGGTTCAAAATCTTTTATAAAGAAGCCCCCGTATGACGTGGCTATTTCTCACTGTAAGTGTACGAGTCAATTGTAACTAGTTGTTTTAAAGAGTAAGGAAGTCAAACCCACAAAGAGAATTAGGGATGTCAAAACGTGTTGGTGGGTCGTGTTCATGTTAGGTTGATCTATTCAGGTGACACGATTAGGGTCAACATAAATACGACTCATTTATTAATCGTGTCACCTTGATAAGACACAAAAATTAAAGGGGTTACACGAACATAACACGTATAACCCGTTTATTTAATTGGATCATATATAGGTCATGAATCCGACACAATTCATTTAACCTGTATGACATTTATAACCTGAAAAATGTAATATTTTTGTTACAGAAATTAACTATAATATTATCTATAAATCAAATTATGATTAAAATTGTAAATTCATTAAAAATTTCATATTTCATATGTTCTTCAAATATTCAAGCAAGTACTATCAAACAAGCTTAAATAAGATTTTATTTATTTTTAATTTTTTTTGTCATTTTATTTGTCTCTTCCAATACAATATAAATGATTATTTTAACCCTTAATATTACTAAAAAATATACGGGTTATAAATGGGTTGGATCGGATTGACACGATCCAACACAACACGTAAAATTAAACGAGTTGTAACGGGTCAACCTATTACACTACTCGTTTAAGCAGTGTCATAAACGGGTCAACCCATTTACCGACACGAACCTGCTAAATCTCAACTCTAACATGAAAATTTTTCGTATTTGACAAATCGAATTAGCGTGTCATGACTCTTTTTGACACACTTAGGGAGAATGATTGAATACCAATATTTTTGAAGTTCTCTAATATTTAGTTAATGGATTGCTTGATTGTTGGTTTGATTATTTATAGCAAAAGTAAATGAACTAACGCTTTGTTTGGTGCAGTAATTATGCAGAGTAAATGAAGAGAAATTAAACAAGGGAAATAGAGTGGAGAAAAAAAAAAGAATTTTAATTTCTCTTTTGTTGTTTGGGTCTCATATTTGCACAAGGGAAGAAATTCAAATTTATTTGCAAGACAAATAGAATTAATTAAGATCTTTGGATGAGCAATAAACATCATCTAAGCATACTCATATCTTTATGTGGTAATTCTCCTAGATCTATTAATCCCATGAATGAATAACTCATTTTCACTTTTACTACTTCATGGATTACCTTAAATTATACAAATGGTAGCCAAACACTTACATATCAATCAAGTTCAAGGATGATAGATTAATTCCAAGTAAACCCATCACAAAAACAGAGTATACACAATACCACAAGCAATCAAGTCAATTTACATCTAAATCCTAATTAGGAATTTAGCTGCCCATGGAAAAATAAAGGAAATAAATACTAAATTGTTTTGAAATTAATAAAAGCTTCATTACAAGTATTGATTTGAAATGAGTTTAAGAGCAAACTCAATGAATAAGTCTAAATTAAAGCTCTAAGGTAGAGTAGAAATTTCTTCTTGAGATCTATTAAACTAACTAACTATCTACTCAAAATAGAAATAAAATTGTTCTAGATCTAAAAGGACAGTTTTAAAAGAATTTCTCTCAAGAAAAACCTGCCTTAGAGTCAAAGAAAATAATGAATTTATAGTATGTCTAAATTTAAGCTTCAAGTACAAGATACCAGGTAGGGGATCTCAAACTTCGCACCAGCGCATGGGCTCATGCTCATTCAAACACATTGCCCCGTGTGATTCTTCAATTTCTAAAATTTATTACAGTAGCAAATAAAAATGTGTTACCTCATGTGTCTTGCAACACACAAGCTCATGCTCTAGCGAGTTTGGTCTTTTGGGTTGAGTTGCCACATGGGCACGTGCTTCTCTTCTGCACGGGTCAATGCAGTTCTTCTTGGCAGTTTTTGACTATTTTCCTTGCACTAGCCAATGCTTCTTAATGTGCACTAGTTTGTACTTCCTAGCTTGGGACATTTTTGCTTCTTTTCACCTAGAAATCTTTCATTTTCTACATAATTTATACTTGAAATAAAGAATGAGTGAAGTGATGACATTTATACTCATTTTACTCAATAATTAAGCAAATTATATATAAATTTAAGGAAAATTCATGCATATATGTATAGCAATATCAAGCATATCAGGATACCAAACATAACTTAAGTTTTAAGTTGGATTTCTATTCTTGTTGAATATTTACAATAGTCTAATTTATTCTATTTAGACTTAATAGTCTAATTTTATATTGAATGGATATATCATATATGATGTATATAACCAATGTTGTTAAAACCGAATCGGAGGTTGAATCGGTTTCTCTGTCGGTTTGCAGTTTAATCGGTCCGATTAATTCGATTTAATTCCTGTTATTTTCTCTTTTTTTTTTTAATTTTATTAAGTTCAAAACGGCATTGTTTTGCAAATTTCGATTCGATCGGTTCACCAATTTTTTCGGTTCAATGATTTTTCAGTTTTTTATAATTTAAAAATCTGATCAGTGATCGGTTTTTAATTTAATCAGCCTAGTTCAATTTTAACAACACTGTATATAACATTCCTATGTTTCCTCAAAATATTCAAGAATTGTGTATATGTCAAAACCAAGCCAATAAGTTTGGAGTCACAAAACAAACGTAACGGGTACGGCACGGCGTCTTTTCATTATCAAAGGTTGGACACTTTTTGTTCTACATAAATATATTAATAATGCGTTTACCAAAAAATATATATATTAATAATGTTAATTTCAACTCCTAACTAATCACATAAAATCATCTAAACTTTTGGAAAGAATCTGTCAACCAGAAACGTCATAATTATATAATTATTTGAGAAAAATAAATTTAATAAGAATTCACTTATAATATTAATTGTATTATCAAATATATGTTGAAAATTTTGAAATTTATTGCAAATTAAATATCATATTAATCTTTAGTGTCAATATTAATATTTGCTTTCCCTGAATTATTTTCTGAAAATTTTTTCAACCAATTTTTTTACAAAATTAATTTAGGGTTTTAAGTTTTCAAAACATATAAGTTTCAAAAATGATTTACATAAAATAATTAAATATTACATATGTTAGAGAATTAGAAATAAATTTTATTTATCAAAATAGAATATTTAGCTATAATTTACAAATTCATTATTATTGTCTGTAAAATTAAATGTCTTTTTATTTTATTTTTTTATAACAATTGTATTTCTTAGGCCTTTCATATTTCTTTCAAGAAACTTGAAATAATTAGTGTTTACTTTTAAAATATTGGAAGAAGAATGGTGGAAAATTAATCTGATAAAGTCTTCATTAGTTGTTAATGTCCCGTACGTAATTTTCATTTTTGACTACTTCTAAGTGGAAAAGAATAAAAATTGAATAACTCTGATATTGATTTATGGAAAGAAAATATGCTCTTAGACCAATTCCTCTTTTCTTCCAGTTCTCAAGATTATCTAAAACATTGGCAAAAAAAAAAAAAAAAAAGATTATCTCAAAAAAAAAAATAATAGAAGAGACAATAATTATTTTTACCTATCCAGAAACTACCATTGTTCAAAATTAGCTCCATGTTCTCTCTTAGGGAAGCTGACAGGTGGATTCATTTATACATTTTATGTTTTTCTTTTCCACAAATTACACGTTAATAAGCATAGTTGTCAGATTCGATCCGATCCGATCAATTCCATCAAAAAAATTTAGAAATTGATTTATCGGTTCTAAAATTCGTTCATCCGGCCGAATACCCGATGACCTGAATGAACCGATCACGGGTTTTACAGGTTGCTCTTTTTTTTACCAATTAATTTTTGTAGTATTATAGTTTATTAATTAATTAGGTACAATAATATATTATTATTCAATATTCAGCCATTGTGAAAATTTAAAAAAATATATTTATTTATTTTAATTTCAGACCATAAGTAAATAATAAATTATAATAATATTAATTATTATTTTATTATTTTATACACATGAAATGAATACTACTACTATATATATATACACATAAGAGTATAATGAAAATAATTTATAATTCTAATGTCTATTCACATATTTAATCTAATAGTAAGTATATATCATAATTTAAGTAAATTTTAAGTTTGAATTTCTCTTTTTTTTTTAAAAAAAATTGAAAATAATAATAAATAAAATCCATAATTGTATTTGATAAAATATATTAATTAATTTAAATGCTCAATTGAATTATCATTGCATATGATTTAATTATGAAACTTCTCTCATATATATATATATATATATATATATATATATATATATATATATATATATATATATATATATATATATATTTGTTACTTTTTTCATTAATTAATTATATTAAAATTAAATTGAAAATGTTGTTAAATATAATATATATATGAGAAATAATTAAGTTTTTTTAAATTTATGTTGGATATTAATATGTTGAACATTATTATGTTGATATATTATATTATTATATTTTTTATTTATGTCATTGTTTAATTTTAATTATATATATATATTATATTTATTTTTAATATATAAAAAATAAATATATAATATTATTTAAAATTTTAATTCAATTTTAATTTAATCTGACTCTTCATTGTTTGAATTTGAAAATCACGTTAATAAGACAGCAGTTGATCGTCAGATACTCAGATGGAGAAACAATACACTTAATAGTACAAAACTTGGATGAGTTAGGCCTCTTCTAACATTTAAAAGGGAAAGTCCCCATCAAGTGCTAACTTAAAATATCAAGTTTCCTTTCTTTTCATATTAAGACGTGAGACGTGAAAGGTATTATCAGTGGACTAAATGGCCAATAGCGCTATAAAAATATCATTCAAGAAATCAAGAGTACAAAATCCGGCATTGATCCTAAAATTGTGGTGCATAGCTTCTTTCTTTCTTTCTTTCATTTTTTTTTTTTAAAATAAATTTAAATTCTATTCATCATTAATAGTTAAATATAAATTTCAATTAAAAAAAAAAGGACTAGATATAAAATCAACTATATTAATAAAAACAAACTGATTCGCAGATTACAAATATTTAACAAAACATCCAATTATCATATAGTTGGTTTTGAAAAACTACGACTGTAATAGTGAAACAATGTAACAAACTACTATCCTCTTTGTAAACATCTGAAACGCAACAGTGCACAGACATATTACCAGACTCATAACAAAAAAAATAACTTTCAACAAAGGAAGACATAACAAAACTTCCAACAAGTAAAGACAAAATAACATAAAAAATAAAATACAATCTAATACAAAAATAATAGAATGAAAAATATAACCCTAGCAGCAGTAAGTATAAACTCATCCGCAAGCATATGGTAAAAATAGAGATGAGAAAGCGACGGCGAAAACAATAAGACAGAGAACGAAATCGAGCAAAATGAGCGTTGAGCGATGGTAGATGACGATGCATAAGTAGATGACGAATGAGTGAAATTGGTGGTAGATGTGACAACAACAGTATTGATGAAACTATCCATATTAAATCTAACAGAATATATTAGAACCACCGCCGATCAAAAGAGAAGATTGATGATAGTTCGACAAATAAAACTTAAAGGAGAATGAGAGAAAAAATGAGAAGGAGAAATGGTTAGAGCTTTCAATGACGGATCTTTTGATAATTTTTCTTTTCTTTTTTCCCCTGCAATATTGTGATGCATAGCTTAATAGTGTTAGAATCACATAATTCTTTAATACTTTAATGCCCAAAATCTATCATGCTAGAGTTACTAAGGAGATTTAGATATAAATACCTGTATCCATTATAGCAGTCGAACCTTTGCGGAATGAACGATGAACGAGTGCTT
>CATKHJ010334186.1:0-10699 GCA_949750685.1 Vernicia montana | reverse complement strand
TATATATATATATATATATATATATATATATAAACACACACATTTTGATATTGAATTAGAAACACATTTAAGGAAATTCAATAATATATAAGCCAAATTTAATTTTTATTAATTATAAAATTTTATTTTCAAATTAGTAGTTGCAATATATATATATATATAAAAGAACCCTTTAAATCAGTTCTAGTTTCGGTTATTCGGTTCGGGATGGTTTGGTATGGTTCGGTACGGTTCTCGGTATGGATAACTATTAATCTCTAGAATTGTACCCAAAAAAAAAATCGGGACGGTTCGATTAAGAGAAAGTCAAATGGTCAACGGACATTTTTCGGTTCTGGATATTTTTGGTATGGTTCGGTATCTCCGAGTCCCGTGCTCAGCTCTACTTCCAACTATGAGAAAATTGTGTTTTTCTTTCATATAATTAAAAAAAGGTTTTTTAAAAAAATTAGATATGACCCTCATAAATTTAAAAAATTTCACATATTTTTATAACCCATTTTGTTTTTGACCCCTACAATTTTGAAATTCTAGTTTCATCTCTGGACACAAGCTTAGCTATTTATTCATGTAAAATAAATTGGAGAAAATACAAAAAAATATCACGTGTATTGATCCTTTTACACTTTGGGTTTGTGAAATGTTTTTTTTGATAAAACAAGTTTTTGGTTTGCATCGTTAGGAATTTGGGGTTCACAGTCCAAACGCTTTTAGTATCTGCTGACGTGGCGTTTATGTGGTAATAATGACATTTATGCCACATAAGCGCCACATTAGTACTGGTTAACGCTATTAGCGCTCTGAACCCTATATTTCTAACCAAAGAAATTTCAGACCCTATTTTATTAAAAAAAAATTCATAAATCTCAAAGTGTAAAATGGTCAAATCACAAAATATTTTTTTATACTTTCCCCAAAATAATTTATAATTTTTTTTTTCAATTGATTAATTAGTACATCTGGCCCAATGTTGTTGAGATGAAGACAGATAAATAGTCCAGTAAAATTTCGTTTAAAATTAACATGGGATAAATAAAAAGAAGTAATTAATTAGAAAATAATATGTAATGTCATGAATTTTGATAGGAAGAGAAATATAATTAATCCCCTTCTTATATTATCATCACAATTAATGAGTCTAAAATCGACTTACACTGTTGATGGTGGGTCATTCGGAGGGGTAGAATTTGTAGACAGAGAAAAATGGGTTAGGAGCCCCTCGAACGAACCCAGTTGGGAGCCTCTGACGCCCAAGTCAGTGAGAGTGTAGGGAGTATAAAGAGATAGAGAGAGAGAGAGAGGGAGTAGTGAGGAGAGAGGGAGAGATCATGAAGGATCCATTTCTTTACCTTTCCTTTACCTTTTATAAGGGAGGATAGGGACCCCCTATGTACACATGTTCTATGCCTATTGAAGGTCAGTTTTAGTCCTTATCAGAAACCCCCCACTCCCTAGTATGATCGAGCATATCGAAGAACAGGCTAAGAGAGTAGATATATTCTTTGATTGCTTATGATTCATCTGTACTGTAGATAAGATAGCTAACCTGACGGCATCTTGTGAGCTCGATACGAAGGCTGCTAGATGCTTGAATGAGAGAGCGAGCGCAGAAGCTCGATATGATGGCAACTAGAGGCCTGAATGGAGAAGTGAGAGCTGAAAAGCTCGGTCTGGAGGCAGCTGGGTGCTTGAATGAAGAGATGAGTGAAGGAGCTCGATGTGGAGGTAATTAGATGCCTGATTGAATAAGCGAGCTGAGGAGCTCAGTCAGGAAGCTGTATAGAGAAGTGAGCGTAGGAGCTCGAATAAGGGCAACCGGATGCTTGAAGGATGAGGCGAGCAGAGGAGCTCGGTATGAAGGCAACTGAGTGCTTGAATGGATAGGCAAGCGTATGAGCTCAGTGTGAAGGCAGCTGGGTGCCTGAATCTGGAGGTAGCTCGACATCTGAACAGAGATGTGAGCTGTATGATTGCCACATCATGGTGTGGTCTTATGGTCTTCGATGCCACATCATAGTGTGGACTTATAGATTCTATATAGCTTCAAGTCTGTGAGTCTTCCAAATCTTCAAGTCTTCAAGTCTTTGATTCCGAACAGCTTCAAATCTTCATGTCTTCCAAATATCTTCGTGATTGTTCTTCTTTTGATGTCTTCTAATATTATGCCTTTTTGAGAAAGGTCTTAGTCAATAGCATGCCTCACTGAGAGGTCTTATATAATATTTCTCACTAATAGAGAACTCAGATAAAACTGCCTCGCTGGAAGAGGGCTTATATAATAGCAATATGCCTCATTTGAAAAGGACTTAGATAATTTTGATTTGATGATAAAGACCTTCGGGTAGTCCAACTCATCAATTGAGGACTTCGAAAGTTCACCTTAATAATAAAGGTCTTTGGATAACGTGCCTCGTTAATAGAGGTCTTAAGAAATTTGCATGGCTTAGAGGTTTTTGTCTAATGCGCTTTGCTAATTGGGTAGTTCGATTTGCCACTAGAAGGCTGTAATGATTTGCCTCGCTAATCGAGGTCTTCAACTGATAATTGGCCTCACTGACCGAGGACTTAGATAATGTGCCTTTTCGAATGAGGACTTTGTAAATTCTCTTCAAATAATGTGCCCTGCTGACCGAGGGCTTAGATAAAAATATGCCTCGTCTATCGAAGACTTATATGATAATGATGTGCCTCGTCTCTCAAGGGCTTAGATAATCATATGCCTCGCTCATAGAGGACTTTTATAGAAAATATGTTTCGCTAACAGAGTTCTTCGGATAATATGCCTCGCTGATCGAGAACTTAGAAATTCTGCTTCGCTGACCGAAGACTTAGATAATAATACGCCTCGTCTATCAAGGACTTAGATAATCTCTACCTCACGTAGAGGACTTTAAATATTTGCCTCACTCAGAGGACTTTAGAAATCCACCTCTTTAGAGGTCTTCAATAATTTGCCTCGCTCGAAGGTCTTTAAGAAATGATGCCTTGCTTATCGAGATCTTAGATGATCTGCCTAGTTGGTAGAAAAGTCATGCCTCTCTCATGGAGGACTTCTATATAATCTTCCCCACTAGAGAGTCTTCAAGAAAACTTGCAGTGAGGACTTTATATAGTATGCCTTATTAATTGAGAACTTAAGAGATCTATGCTGCCTAGTCAATATGAGTCTTTATAAATTTTCCTCATTGATAGAGGGCTTAAGAAATCCTGCTTCATATACAGAATTTAGATAATGATAATAATGTGCCTCACTTAGAGGTCTTTAACACCTTTTTGACTTTTGCTTGGACTTACTAGTTTTTAGATGCTTTTCAAACTTTCACTTAAACTCGCTTGGCTTTTTTTTTTTTTTTTTTTTTTCTTTTCTTGTATGGAGTGGCCTAATTTGTTTGTTAAGCTAGTCTTAGCAGGCTATCTGTATCGCTGGGAGATCTTGTGAAATCATGCCTCATCAAAAAAGGGCTTAGATAATAATGAGCCTCGCTCGGAGGTCTTCAAATAAAATGCCTCATCATTAGAGGTCTTAGAAGTCCATGCCTCGCGTGGAGGAATTTAATAATAATATGCTTACGTAGAGGACTTTAGAAATCCATACCTTACTCATAGAGGACTTTAGAAATCCTGCCTCGCTCACGGAAGACTTTAGAAATCCAGCCTCATCAATAGAGGACTTTAAGGAAACCTGCCTCGCTGATGGAGGACTTAAAGATACATGCCTCACTCACGGAGGACTTAGATGATATGCCTCACTGATCGAGGACTTAGAAGACTATTTGCCTCAATGATAGAGGACTTTGATAACATTTAGGCCTCATCAACTGAGGATTTAGAAATCCATACCTTACTGATCGGGGACTGATAAGAATACTTGCCTCATTGATCGAGGACTTATATGATAATTTGCCTTGCTTATCGAGGACTTATAGAAAACCTGCCTCGTTGATGAAGGACTTTGTATAATATGCCTCGTCTATTGAGGGCTTAGAGAAAACCTGCCTCGCTGATGGAGGACTTTGTATAATGTGCCTCGTCTATCAATGGCTTAGAGAAAACCTGCTTCGCCTGATGGAGGACTTCCTCGGAGGTCTTCTAATAATATGCCTCATCATATGAGGACTTAAAAATCCACCTCTCATAAAGGTCTTCAAGAAAAACTGCCTCATTAGTAGAGGACTTTGAAGAATTTGCCTCTCTCGTAGGAGGACTTTAGATAATAATGTGTTTTGTCAGACGAGAGCTTTAGAATAATATGCCTTGTCGATCAAGGGCTTTGATAACAATAATAATGCGCCTCATTTAAAGGTCTTAAATAATAATATGCCTCGTAGAAAGAGGTCTTAGATAATGATGTGCCTCGTCAATCGAGGGCTTAGAAATCCATGCCTCACGTAAAGGACTTTATATATTTGCCTCACATAGAGGACTTTAGATATCCATGCCTCGCTCATGGAGGACTTTAGATGATATGCCTCACTGATGGAGGACTTATATAATTTGCGAAGCCCCCCACTCCCTGATAAAGTTCTTTGAATAATAAAGTGCCTTGCTCATTAGAGGACTTATATAATAATGATAATTGCCTCGTCGGATGAGGACTTCGAATAATCTGTCTCACTAGCTGAGGACTTTATATAATCTACCCCATTTGAGGGTCTTCAAAAAAACTTTCCTTATCAATAGAGGACTTCAACAATAATGTGCCTCATCGGATGAAGGCTTAGATAATTTGCCTCGCTCGTGGGAAAACTTAGAAATCCACCTCGCCGCTAGAGGTCTTCAGATAATGAGGTGCCTCACTCATGGGAGGACTTATAGATAATAATGTGCCTCTCTCCTAGGAGGACTTAAAAATCTATCTCGCTGCTCGAGGTCTTTGGATAATAAGGTGCCTCACTCGTGGAAGGACTTTGGCCTTGCCTTAGCAAGGGGTTAGGTTCCTGAAGAAAAGTGCGAGTTGGGAAGCTCAGTATGGAGGCAACTGGGTACCTGAATAGAGATGTGCCTCGCCATATAGAGGTCTTAAATAATCTACCTCACTTGGAGGCCTTTGAGTAATATGCCTCGCTAAATGAGGACTTAGATGATCTACCTCACTTGGAGGTCTTCAAATAATGTGCCTCGCTAAGAGGTCTTTAAATAATTTGCCTCGCTTGGAGGTCTTTAAATAATACTTTTTCTCTTTTCTCTTTTCTTTTCTTTTCTTTACATGTATAGTACATAATTTTTCTTTTTATAATACATTTATACATTTATTTTTTATAATGAAATGAAACAATTTTTCTTCAACTAGCTTCGTAATGGGGTATTTTCCCCCTGCGAAGAGGAAACTTTTCCCTTAGCAGCTTTCTTTGACTGAACATCTTTGTGTGTTTGAATTGAAATGTGAGCTGAGGAGCTCATAATAGAGGCATCTGTGTGCCTAAATCGGTATTTGCCTCGCCATATAGAGGTTTTAAATAATGATAATATGCCTAGTGTTTACTAGGTCTTAAGAAATCCACCTCACTTGGAGGTCTTCTCGTATCTGCCTCGCCAAATGAGGAATTAAATAATAATGTGCCTCACTGATAGAGGGCTTAAGAAATCCACCTCACATGGAGGTTTTCTCGTATCTGCCTCACCAGATGAGGACTTATATAATGATAATATGCTTAGCATTCTCTAGATCCTAAGAAATCCACCTCACTTGGAGGTCTTCTCGTATATGCCTCGCCAGATGAGGACTTAAATAATAATGTGCCTCGTTGATAGAGGGCTTAAGAAATCCACCTCACCTGGATGTCTTCTCGTATTTGCCTCGCTAGATGAGGACTTATATAATGATAATATGCCTAGAGTTTGCTAGGTATTAAGAAATCCACCTCACTTGAAGGTTTTCTCGTATCTGTCTCGCTAGATGAGGACTTAAATAAGGGAAAAGTACAAAAAAGTACCATGTGGTTTGACCATTTTACACTTATGGGTCTTTTTTTTTTTTTTTTTTTTTTTACAAAGAGGGTCTTGTGGTTTATTTTGATAGCAGTTTGGGGTCTTTGCCACTAACACCATTAGCCAACGTTGACGTGGCATAGTCAATGCTGACGTGGTATTTATGGGTCCCATTTTTTATTCACATGGCTATCTAAAAAATTAAAAAGTGGGGCCTACATGTGCCACGTCAGCGTTGACTAACGATGTTGAGACTGTGGATCCTAAAATATTAACAAATCAAACCACAGGACCCTCTTTTTCAATAAAAAAAAAAAAAATCACAGACCCATAAGTGTAAAAGGATCAAACAACAGGGTACTGTTTTGTACTTTTCCCTTTAAATAATAATGTGTCTTGCTGATAGAGGGCTTAAGGTGCCTTCTCTGTGGAAGAGCTTTTGTCTGTCACTATTCAGGATTTTTACCTACCGAAGCAGGGCTTAGAGTGCCTCCTCTGTGGAAGGGCTTTGGCCTGTCGTTATGCAGGACTTTGGGTGCCTAACCAACGTAGGACTTAGTGCCTTCTCTGTGGAAGGGCTTTGGCCTGTCGCTATGCTGGGCTTTGGGTGCCTAACCAATGTGGGACTTGGTGCCTCTTCTGTGGAAGGGCTTTGGCCTGTCGCTATGTGGGCTTTGGGTGCCTAACCAACGTGGGACTTAGTGGCTCCTCTATGGAAGGGCTTTGGCCTGTCGCTATACAGGGCTTTGGGTGCCTAACCAATATAGGACTTGATGCCTCTTCTGTGGAAGGGCTTTGGCTTGTCACTATGCAGGGCTTTTGCCTACCGAAGCATAGCTTAAAGTGCCTCCTCCATGGGTGGACTTTTGCCTGTCGCTATGTAGGGCTTTTGTTCTATGCAGCTCGTAAACTGATCTGGATAACTTAATGCTTTTACCGAATCGAGCATTGTTATTCGTACTGGGTGCCAAATTTTGTAATCTTTCCTGCCACAAACAAAGACTATACGAGCATGTTTAAAGGTCAAAATGCTCATTTTGATTATATGGCATTATTTTCATAAAAATATTCATTAGTGTCATGCAAATTCCGAGTGGGCAGCAATAATTTTATTCTCAATATTGCAATAAAGAGTAGTTTAGCAATATTTTTTTATGAACATAGCATGCTATAAATTCAAATTAATTCATTTAAGCAATGAATTTTGATGAAATCATGTGCAATAAAAATTTTATGCACTCTAAGGGACTCTTACTTTCCCGCAAAAATAATGGATTCGCTCAAAATCCATTTTAGGAAAATAAATTGCTTTTAAAATAAATATCAATTTTTGAGCAATAATTGGCATGTAGAATGGCATTTGATATGCTCAATTAATCATGCATGTCATTCTCAAATATGACATAACATTTATGATGCATGATCATATGCATATATTTGCATTTTATTTAAGCAATTAATATTGCGAATTTAAGTTTAAAGTGCGAGAAATATTATAAACATATCTGGAATAGCGCGATCAGGCTCAGAGATTGCTTGGACTGATTAGACCTTTGCCTTCTCCCTTTGACCTTCGCCTTCGCCTTCGCCTTCACCTTTGGCCTTTGGTCTTTGGCCTCCGGCCTTCACCAATTGGGCTTGAGAAATCCTGTCTCACATACAAAATTTATATGGCAACAATAATGTGCTTCGCTTAGAGGTCTTTAATAAAATATGTCTCGTCAGTTGAGGTCTTTTACTTATATATTGCATTTTATTTAAGCAATTAATGCTGCAAAATTAAATATAAAATATAAGAAATATTGAAACTTATCTGTAATGGCGTTGACAGCTTCAAAGACTGATTGGAATAATTTTGGATCCATAAAATACATTGTGAAGCTGAATAAACTATTTTTTTGCTGTCTGATTAACTGATTTGCAATATTCCAACATGCGTCCGGGATGAAATTTCGACAACCTAACTTTGAATTCTCAATGTACACGTAAAATGCAAATTTCTGCCTATTTAAAGCTTCGTCGAAGCGTGGGGCCTACTTGCCGGAATCTAGTGACCTGCCGGCGGCGGCCCGGTGCCAGAGCAAGCTTTGGCTGCGAAAAATATATCACCAGACTCGTTTTGACATGCTGAAGCTCAAAATCACATTCACTTGCTGCCACACTCCTCCATTCGACCAAAATTCAATTGTAAAGATTCGGTGACCGATTTTTAGATCTACTTTTTCGGTGACATATTAGAGACAAGGTGGGTATGGAAATGAAGCTTGTGGAGAGAGGAAGCTAATGGAACAAAAATTACAGGAAATGGATGTCTGGTTTGGCCGAAAAATTGATTGGAAGCTTCGGTGGCCTAAAACTTCTCTATTCTATATCGACAATTTTCTGCTTCTTCACTGGTCGCTATTAGTGTCAAATTACTCCTGGGCTCACAAGCTTCAAATTGGTATCAAGCTCGCCCTGAAACATGGCTGGAATCTTGGTAGAAAAATCACCGGCAAGAAGGCTCAAGGTGGCGCGTTCTTTGTTGTCTGGTGGCGGTTCGTGCAGCGGTTGCTTCTCTTAAGGTAGCCGGCGTCTGGGCTTGGCAGCAGTGACGGCGGTGTTGGTCACCGTTGACCAAAAGTGGGCGAACCGGCGATGGCAACCCTTTTTCTCTCTCTTCCCTCTCTTTCTTCGATCTACCATTTTCCATTTTCTGTGCTTTTTTTTTTTATCTGGAATTGTTGATTGATAATCGGAGAAAATTAGAATGATCGGAATTGTTGAATCCGGTGAAAATAAAAGAGCGAGAATACAACTTTTTTGTGCCGGTTCCCACAAACGGCGTCATTTGATGAGTCTAGAATCGACTTGCACTATTGATGGTGGGTCCCTCGGAGGGATAGAACCTGTAGACAAAGAAAAGTGGGTTAGGAGCCCTCAGGACGGATCCGGCGGAGAGCCTCCGATGCCCAAATCAGTGAGACTGTAGAGAGTATAGAGAGATAGGGAGAGAGAGAGTAGTGAGGAGAGAGGGAGAGATCATGAAGGATCTCTTTCTTTACCTTTCCTTTACCTTTTATAGGGAATGATAAGGACTATTATGTACACGTATCTTATACCTGTTAGAGGTCAGTTTTAGTATTTATCATCGATATTTCTTTTCATTTTATTTCTTATTAAATATTTTAATTTATTATCAGTCTCATAATATAGAAAATCAATCGTTAAATTTGTAATACTGTTTGTTGTTTTTTTATTTGATAGTATCATCCTGCATGTTAAACACCATTGTTCAAATTTGATTCTCTTTGCATATATATGCAGAAGCATCTATATATTGTTATCAGATTAATGATTTGTTAGGGTAACTAACACAAAGATCAAATAATTAAATATTTGTTTCTAGTTTAAAAATCCTTCTAAAATACATAATTGTACATAGTCAACTATACCCACAATATAATTAAGAACCTTTACATATATGGGGATGATATATATTGAGGTTTTTCTTCTTAATTAATCTTTCATTGAAATGTCTATTTCTTTTACTTTGATAATGAAGTATAGCTACCTACGCCTTCAAATTTGTCAAATAACAAATAATATGATGTTCATGACAAGGAAACATTTAGACAACAATATATTAAATTCACTTCTTTGCTATAGGTGAATATATGTATATATAATCAGTGCCGGAGTTTGGGTGTTATTTTTTGGGGGCCAAACTAGAAAAGTGCATGTAAGTATAATAATATACTTAACCACTTAATATAATTATACATAGTATATTTAACCACTGGCCGGCCCTTTTTTTTTTTTTTTTTTTTTTGCCAGAACTGGCCGGCCCGTTTCATGACCTATGGACCAAGTTAATTAATTCATAAACTTCTTATAGTTGACTTTTTTTTTTTAATTATTTATAGAAGTTAAATAATTCGAATTTGTATTAGAAACTACAAAATATAAGAGATAGACCTCTCCTTTTGTATTCTTAGTTATTTAAATTGGTTAGATAGGGATTATAACTCAAAATCCCTAGCTAACTCTCTTAAATTTTTTTTAAAAAAATGAGAATATTAAATAAATTAGGTTTTGAAATATGTACGTGTCATTCACTTGTCTTTGTATGTATATTTAAATATTTCAAAAAAAAATAGGTTGATTAACTCTCTAATTGACTTATTAACTAGAGAAAGACTTAACTACACTTTGTGTATACACTAAATTTAATAGGAGAATTATATGCAGGTGTAAAGAGAATATTGACATACTTTTCTGAAATAAAGGAACATGAAAGAATGAATTAGAAATAAGGTTGTAGCTTACATGCAAATGCATGCGTAGCACAATTAATAAATTATCATAAAACCTAATTAATTAAAGGTTTATTGGTACTTTAAAGTTGAAAGATTTTAAATTTGAGTTTTAGTTGTAATTAAAAAATAAATAAATCATCATAAAACATATATTTTAAAATGTAATTTAACATAATTTTGTATTCATAATTTTATTGCAATTTTCTCCTTAATTTAAAGCTATATATAAACAACTTTAAACCAAACAATCCTTAAATAATTCTTTAAGAATCACAATAGAAAGCTGGGCCTACAATTACTATAGGATTCGACAATGAAAGTCAAATTTCCATTTCTGCCTAAACAGAAACAAAAGGAAAAAAACAAAAAACAAAATGATTTATTTTCTTGTTGTAACATATCCATCTAATTTATTTCTGCTTATTTTCAAGAATTGCTAACAATTTTTCAAAATTCTGATAAGAAACACCACT